>JAAONU010000007.1:23192981-23385934 GCA_012932295.1 Cyclina sinensis | reverse complement strand
CTAAAAGAAATATTTGTGACGACAACCAAGAGGAAGTTAAATTTCAATAGTGTTGTTGTTAAAATTTGCTTTTGGAATAAATAATCATATAACATATTCTAACTGGCTGACGAAATCACGCATGATAAGTGTTATTGTCATAGAATATAGTTCCAGGATAAATGTAGCAAAACAGTTTTCCGGACTAATAAAAAACATCAAAGTCACAGTGCCTACCAAATTAGTAAAACATCTCCAATAGTAAGTTTTGTTCCAGTAAGATTGGCTATGAAGACAGTAGCTCCAGCGATATATAAGGCGCTGCCATTGCAGCTGATGGTAACGCTGAACGGGATAACGAATCGTGAAATTCTCTTGTCAATCTTGTTCTTGTCCTCACATGCTGCCATCATCTCAGGAATGGCTACAGCACTGAAACAGTAATATATCAACAATATGATATGCTTCTATTTGCTTACATACTAGTAATTTTGAGACAATAACTTTATTATTTGCTTTCTATATGGGCGTATTTTAGCAAAAAAATGTTGTAAAAAGATCCATCCTAAATATGAATCACTGAAATACCATTTTATAGCTCTTTAAAAAGAACCTACGTGCTTGTTGAAGCAAACGCTATCATCCAAGGTCTTGCAATACTGATAAGATATTTGTATGGATTCTTCCGAGTAAACGCAAAATAAATTCCTGACATGAGCACCAGTTGTTGAAATACTATTCCAATTGTGATTGCCACAATGAAAAGTCCTAGTTGAGCAAAGACTTCCTCGATACTTTCAATGCTGGCTATCGACACGGCGATAAGACTGATAACACCAATAGGAGTAGTCCTGAAATAAAAAAATAAAGTTAGAATACTGGCTATCGACACGTTCACAGGACTCAGTACACCACTTAATGTTTCCTTAAACAGGTATAGAGAGTCGATTCAGTACAGTTTACGTTTGTCCATACACATGAAAAATATGAACATATAGTTTGGTATCTATTCTCTGTAAAAGCTGTAGACATATAAGATATAGGCTTTTAAAGGATGACATTGGAAGAATAAGTCATTATAAAAAAGGTTCTGCGATTCGGTAACGGCAACTGATCATACAATGAAATTTATGTCTATGGTTTAAATAGCCCTGAAACAGATATATCACATTTGAAAGCCAGTCTTAAAAAGACTACCTTGAAGAAGATTGAAAAGTAAAACCCTAAACAAATGGCATTTTAGAGTGTTGAGCAGCAGCACCTTAAGCAACAGATACATATCTAAAGATTTATGCTACAGCAGCAAACAGTAACACCATTTTCTTATTAACACAGCAAAAAAAAAAATGAAAAAAATAAAGAAAAAATTAGGAGTTTTATATTTCAAAATTTAACTGTTCTATATTTGACCGCTACATTTAAAAAAAGTAGAACACATTTTAGAACACCTTCAATTTAAATTCTGAATTTTGACCCTCCAATGTATTATATATAGTATATTTGACAAAATCAATATACATGTGCATCTCGATTTCTGTTAAAGGCAACCGTCTCGCTTGTTTTAAACAGTAAACTAAGTCGGAGAAAAACATCTTTTAAAAAGTTTTAACATGTAAACATCATAAAATGTAACTAAATTTTTCGATTTTTTATGACAATTGGTATCAAAATAAACTATTTGGGTTTTTTTGTAACAGTATGCTTCAGGCTATTAAAGCGTTGAAATTTTAATCATATACAAATATGAGATAAATTTGATAAATATTTGCAAATTACTACCTGAATAAAATGCAAACTAAATTGTCTAGTTTTCCCTCGTATATAAACGAGTTCTTTTTCAGATGTGGTTTAATAACAATAATAATGCGGTTAGAAACTTCTTATTTAAGTAAGTTTTCCGTTTAGACAGGAGAAAACCTTGAACTCGATACCAAAAAAGCGGATCTTTGATTTAGTGGTAACGTAGTAATTTGATAATATAGGGGCAGAAAAATTGAAAACCTGCTTTTCAACTCATTTGTTTCTGCATGAATTATTACAAGGACGTTTAATGTATAGGTGTTAAAAACCAGAGAACCATGATAGCCCTTGGTCGCTCACCTGAGTACCCTTGCTGTTGAGCAAACATCAAAGCAAAATAACAGGTTTTGAATTCAAGATTTTTAAATATTGTGTATTTATACAAACAGAACCCTGGGGTGGGGCTAATACTGTTGCCAGGGACATAATTTGAGCTTGTATACAAGTACCTACCAATCCAAAAAAAAAGAAAAGCAAAAAGCAAAACAGGAAAATGCCCCCAACAAATCGGTGGGGGTCCGTGCTGGAGGTGGAAAATACCTACCCGTCCACAAAAAATGAAAACAAGTTTAGTGGGGAGGGGAATCTGGTGGGGGAGGGGGTGGCAGGGGCAAGTACCTCAGCTTCCAAAAATTAGTGACACCAGGGGCGGGGTCAGTTTTGAACCCAGGCACAAATCTGAACAATCATGGTAGAGGTCTGCATGAAAAAGAACAATAAACAGACTCAAAATGAGATATAGAGTACAACTTACCACATAAACCAGCGTACAACAGCAATGACTGTATCTGATACAGACTGTATAAAGTCGAGAAACGGCTGACCCTTCTCTTTTAAGTTTGCTGCAGCCAGACCCAACAAGGTACAGGCAAATATTAAACCTAAAATAAAACAAAAAATACAATCGGACAAAGAACTACTTTAGAATTACTAAGAGAGGTCATTATAGTGTCGTAACCACATTTCTTAGCATTAGCTTCATAATAATACATATTGATATCACAAATTAGCCCTTATGTTTGTCTGTATCAGTCTCGACGACAAACTCGTCACAGTCCCTGTGTTGTTAACGATTGTTTTTAATTTAAGATTCAGAATCTGGGTTTTAAACCCTGACTCTTTGTTGCCTAGCTGACGATCACATTCCAGAAACAATTTCTTACCTATGATATTAGGGTTTCCCATTTTGCCCAAATATTTAGTCACTGTTTTCGTAGTTTCATTCTTTAAACCGTCAGTTGTGTTGACTTCAATTATCTTATCCTCAACCTTGTACAATGTCTGGGTCTGAGAGAATGTCGATTCAAAAAGATTTTCTGGAATGATATTTCTGAAAATGAAAAGAGAAATATTTTAACATGTAATGAAGGTATGAACAAATAGTAGATATATGTGTATACCTCCGACTTTATGTCTGGGTTCATTTCGACGAAATCTCTCACGAATAAAAAACACTTTAAAGAAATATCATAATTGTATTTTTTTAAAAACATTGCGGTTAAAACGTTTTTTCATATACACCGTCTACGATATCCAGCGAGTCAAACATTATAAGATTTATTTAGGAACTCGCGTCTTTTAAATTTTATAAAAATTCCCTTCACATTTCACTGCTGAATGTGCTTATTTCTTGCTATCTATTCTTTAATTATTTATGCGTATACCTAATGAGGTCGGCTAGAATATCCTGGGTTTGCATATTGCCTTCTAGAGCAGAGTTTTGTTCACCGATTTCATCTTTACCTGAAAAGGAGTATAGTACATCTGTTCATGGTCATATAAAGAACTTTTATTGATCTACAAAAGATAAATCTTAACCCTTAACATGGTGGAACCGAAAGTGATTAGCCTTTGCCACCAGTATAGAGCCAGGCCACCCTGCACATCCGTGCAGTCTAACCAGGCTCTATACTGTTGGTAGCTCCATTTTTGTATTTTGATATTGAAATCCCTTAAACTTGAATGGACTGTTCCAAATTCAAAGCTGGGCAGATCCATTACAAAATTTCAGCATGTTCAGGATTAAGATTGTCGGAAAGAGTAAGTTTCAGTTTAGAGTTATGAGGTAGCATGACTTCACTGCATTATAAATTGTGTCTTTAGGTTATGTGTGGTGAGATGTAATTCTTACGTAATGGGGTTAGAATAGATCTAAGTGACTAAACTACCATGTAGGTCAGGTAATCTGGTTCCTGCTCAGAATTTTATGATTATTTTCAAGACCCAGAAATGCGAGGTATTCAAAATAAGCCTAATACATATGATAGGAAGAGAAATTTAGGTTGTTATGACAAGTTTCAAAAGAGAAATATTCTTATAACATATATGTTTATGGGGATGTGATATTTAAATCGGACTCAATACAGTTCGCTAGAACCTTAAAGAACAGATTTAAAGTAATGATAACGTTTTATTTGTTAAATTAAGGGAAATTGATTGTAGAATATTAGTGTCTAGGTATTCAGGAAAGACATTAATAACATTAATAACTATTTATCAATTAATCTGTTACGCAGTTTGCTGACATATCCATAACAGGGACAATTCTTAAAGCTGTGAGGTGAACTAGTGCAGACGTGTATGTGTCTATCAAAAACTCAGCTGGATTGAAATTCCATCTGTGGGATCAGTTAAAGAGGTTATGTAGTAAACTTCTTTTATAGTACATACACTGCATGTAATGACATACTGTTTATAAGCAAAAGATGTCGATATGAAATATAAAATTAGTTCTGCCACTAGGTGTCAATAGGTCATTTCCGATATCAAAAGGTGAAGAGATAAAATTATTGTTTGGTCTGAATTGTGGTAACTGAGTAGCGCCACTTAAACCAACGGGTTGACTAATCAATAAAATCAATCTAAACAAATTAACATAATTTCAAACAAACTTTTACCATATAACTTTGTTATCGATAATATAGTGTGCGGGTATATCTGTTCTATAACTTCAGGATTCGAACACGGCGCTCTCTTCTGGACCTTTATACCAGGTGAACTTACATCACTATGATATCAGATCGAAGGGTAAATGCGAACAAGTTCAGTAAGTGCAGTAAAATAACGTTGTTCGTATTCACCCATCGAAATTTTTACATCATTTTTTTATATTTTACATCGTTCAAAGCCTCCCGTGCGAGTATATTAGCACTTTCTGTAGTATATTTGTCATATTTACAGGGGTCGTTATGATAAAGATCACGAAGGACGCAAAACGTTTATTAAAAACATTTACATATAATATAGTAATAAACATTTTATTATTCAATGGCTGAGTGAATTGATTAGGCAATGGATGATAAAGTTTCAAATTGCAAAAAATATTCTGGTCGTATTTCGGTTACGGTGGCAAAACTGTTAATATCTAAAGAACTTGAAGTAACCTGTAATGTGAATTTTACTATTTCTCTTTGCTCGCTGATTACTTAAAATCTACCGCATATGTTCAATTTACAAGCCGACTTTTTGGAGGTAATTCTCTCAGTAATCCGCCTGGTTATTTATTTTTCAATTTTGGTAAAAGTAAATTTCAAAAAATAACTTTCCTAAGTAAGTTTGAACCGAGTCTGTTAAGGTACCCTTCTCTATTAAAGACGGTCCGACATGTTCTGACAGGTGATAATTATGGCTCTACAAATGGATTCTCAAAGCATTACTGTTGTTTAATAAAATCTGGTTGGATTTCATATCAAAATGAAAGTGTGTAAAAAAGCTAATGTAGCACTTTCGAAAACCGCAAACTTCCATTGTCAGTGTTCTCTGTGTAAGTACCGGCCACCGTTCTAGTGAAACAATATATCAATAAACTAAAGCTTGGGACAGGCAAGGAACAGAACGCAAATAAACAAATTACCCAGATATAATCAACATATTACATGAAATACATACCTGCATTGAGCATGTACACAGAGCCAATACCGAGGGCAGAGCCCAGGGCATTCGTTGAGATAACGAAGATAAAGGCAATCAGGCTGATTTTTCCATTCGCCTTTGGATCTAATGCCGCTGCACCTGTAGAAAAAAAATGACAAGAAACTATTTATAAATTTTTATGATACATTAAAACATCGCGTGAAAACCAAAACTCACCTCCAATACAATATATATACATATATCTGGTAAGTAATTGATGCAATGATAATTTATTTGTAAGAGGACAGGTGCGGCTTTCTCTTTGAACTTCGAGCTCAATCTAACGTTTGATAAATTTAAACTTATGAGCTTAAATGTAATATTGGACACACTACATCTTTTGATAAAATAATATTGTACTTATTATTTTTCTAAAAGACCGAAAAAATCGTTTCTGCTCGGGGCTTATTTCAGTACACTGCGATATTCAGCATAACATCAACCATGCAGTAACAAAAATACTTTATCAATAAATATACACATGTACAACATGAAGCAACATATTTTCATTAATGTTTTTGCCGTAAAATCGATAGGCTTCTTTTTTATTGAGACGAGTTCATTGTAAGCCAACTAAATAACATATTTCATTCATATGTACCAATAAAACAGCTTGTATCATATGTTATAGTTACAGGCGAAACTATGATTTATTTTTAGTTAACAAATGGTTCTGCATAAACAATACTTAGGAAACTGTACACGCTATGACTCAAAGCTGTCCTGCATGATGAAAAACTTCATTTACACATATTCCTGTTAAAACATCATGCAATATTAACATATGAAAATAGCTATCTTAACCTCATAAAATTTTATAACTATAGCAAATCACTATATATTTTGTTGTTGTTGTTTTTCTCCAATGACTAGTTTTCTACATGTTTTTCAGTTTCTATTTCACATGTGACCGTATTATGACTTTTTATCAATATTGATCATCTCTATCTGTATTTATACTCTAGATTGTAAAAAAAGTAACTCATGTTAATCAATGAAAGTAATTATACTCTAGATTGTTAAAAGGTAACGTATGACAGTCAGAGTCCTGCTTGACAGTGTGATGGGTTTAAATGAATGTATAGTTTAAAACTGGCTGTAACAGTGTAAAAAAGGTAATAGGATGGAATATAATTGATAAGTCCAAAAATAGCAAGATCTTAATGTTGACAATAAAGGGCTGAATACTTACAAAATAACTTTGACGCAAATACAATCCGAGAAAAATAAATTGACATTTGGAAGATATTCTAAGAGCAATTCTGGACTTTACAAAAAGCTTAAAAGCTTTGACTGTAAAATTTATGGATTGGCTTTCAATCAATATTTAAATAGAAAAGCTAAGGTCTGTCAATCTACTCATATTTGTTTCTGCTTGTTTGCTTTTTTGGGTGTTTTTTTTCTATCATACAGTCTCATAATGTCTTAATGGAAAACATACAAATCTACAGTCTGTTATTTTTCTTTTGGAAACTCTCTGATAGACAGCCGGGAACCAGCCCATTTGCAGCTGTTCCAATATTGTCTAATTTGTCTAGAAACTGCATGAAGCTTTCATGTTAAATAAGACAATTAAGTTGGTTTAATTTTTCAAAGCGTTCTAAAGCATACCTCACAATCCCTGTTACATAGTCATTTACATACATATTATAATACGCCCACTTACATGTATTTTATTAACGCTGCATCAACAATAATATTTGTAAACAGATGTAACTTTATCCAATATGCTTGATAATGTCGTCTGCATTTATATACATTTCTGATGGCTTCATTTACTATCATAAAACAGCACAAGAACAATGTTTGCTCAGAGTTTAAGTAGTTCTCATAAAAGGGGAGAGGAGCTTTCTAAACACATCTATTTCTCATAAAAAAAATCTTACCACATATAACACTGCAAGCTATAAGCGGTACAATCATCATTTTCAGCAGACGAAGGTATAGCTGGCCGGGTAAACCTGAAAATGAGAAATCACGTCTAAATCGGGTTGTACAGTGATAGACAATTTTGAGAATTCAGACAAAAACTGCGATTGTGAAGCACATTTTGCGGCACAGTACGATAATTTTGTAAGTAACAAAAAAAGACTGCCTCCTGTCATCGTTTTGTGAACAGAATTTGTTGGAAAATTCATTGCGTGATTACATGAAAAGCAGGAAAATGAAAACAGAAAATATTTTCAATCTTTATGATTTGTACACTGCAAAACAAAACTGAATATTTCATTTATGAATGGACTTCTTAGTTCAGTTTATGATAACTCGTGATTTTAAACTACATGTATGAATCTTACTAGAAAATGTTTACACTGTTAACAAAATGCCTGCGCAAGTAAAAATGAACAATTGAAAGAAAACAACCTACCTAACCACATTAAAGCATTTTCCGATGGTTGGGTTTCCCGCACTGCAAATCCAAGAACAAATCCTAAAACTACCCCTAGCAAAGTCAAAACCAGAAGTAAACTCTTCAATAACACATTTTTTATTTTCCTTAAAATCCTTCGGCAAAGTGATACGTCCTCGTCCTCGTCCGGAAACCGCCGAAGTTCTCCGGTGGTTAGCGATGCTTTCTCCATGATAATGTTTCAATATTCCTTGTTTTAACAACTGTTGTTCCGCTATGACAGATCAACCTGAAATATATTATTATACCGATATATACTAACTTATAAATACTGGTTGGTTCGCCTAACATGATGAGATATTTCGTCATTCCATTGATTTTTCCAAGATGTCTATGTTCTAGTACATAATTTACTGACAAATAACAGTGAATTGCTGAAAATAGCTGTTCAAGGTTATTTGCTTAAAATCTTACTTTTCTCTAACAATTTCAGAACTTGTTCTGTTTTAAGTTCTGAAAAACTAGCCATTTGATTTTAGTACGCGCAGTTTTTATAACTTTGTTTATTATACTTTCAAAAGAAGCCTTAAATGATAATTTGTGTGAAATTTAACAATCTTATGTTATGGAAATAATATCTGTTGAAAATGACAGTGAAAAATGATAACTCACTTATACTCTATCGAAGATAATGAATGCCAATTTCAATATATCACTTACATTTATTGACTTGTTTACGCATGAGCTACAAATCGATAAAGGTTGTAATCTATAACATGCTGCTACCAGGCCGTTTTTACAAAGAAGTTTATTTAGAAAACCTTTTGAGAACGCTTTGAATATAATTATGGTGAAGAAGTTGACTGACATAGTGGGAATTAGAAGAAACGCATTAATCAAAATATAATTCGGTTATTTTCTTTTAATCATATTGTTACAAGATTTTAGGTCAGCACTGTTACTATTTTGAACATGAAATTTCCCTTTTGTAAACATAAACAGTACTGTCTGATAATAATAGTTACAAAAGATTCGTCTAAAAATTAAAATCATTCTATAACAAATCATTTTGACCTCTCGTATATTTATAGAATTATTTATTTCTATTCATGCCGAACAAAAGGTATAGCACATTTATTTTGATTATACTCTAAATAGTTTTGCGAAGTCATATTTCATAGTATACAATTTCTATTTTGATATAATTCATTTAAATACATAACTGAGATTAACTGAATTTTTAAGCCCCATTCAATTTTGTTGTAAACAGTTTGACAAACTTGTAGATCCATAAGATAACGAGTATTACCCTATCCAGGTATTTCGGTTAAAGCATGCATTTAACATTTCATGTGAAAATCTACATCTGTTACTCTGTAAGTTAAGCTGTTAATGTTATAAAATATTTATTTATTACAACGTATTATGTACAATTATGAATGATGAAATATCAAAAGTTTCCACTTAGCGAACACACAAATGATTCAAGGCAATTTGTGTTGTTTTATAAAGTTCAGATAATGGCAAGGGATTTTTTTTATTTCATCTAGTGTTATTCTCGTCTTTATTTCTTTCTATAAGATGCATAATTTCTGTTTAAACTTATAAAAAAAGCAAACGAGCATGACTTCATTTGAATAGAATATATATAAACCTACCTGTATAAATCATAGTCAGTATTTAAGATTAATTTTAATTTCAGTCTAAAAATTTAAGTCGAAAACTGCTGCAAACGATGCAATTTTAGCTATTTATCAAAATAATCCGAAATTAATTGCAGTTTCAACACCGATTTCAAAACTAATCCACGCAGAAGGCGTGCAAACTATGAGTTTTTAATAAATGATAACATTTTTTAGATCAGGGAATATGAATAAAGACAGAAATCATATGATCAATTCTCAGCACGTGACGAAATTTTTTTTAAAAGTTAATGGACCGCATATATCATGTGCCTAACTCTACATCAACTTACCTCTTAATGATACTGAAAAAAATCATGACAGACTGGTGGGGAAGTCAGCAGACATTGTTTGTACTATTTTTATGATAACAATATTGTCATGTGGATGAGTTCAGGCTTGGCGATTCGCACGAAAAAGTTCAATTAAATTTACAACTGAGATATTAATAGGCCTAAGATATGAAATTTATTGACGATTTCAAGTGTCAGCACATCAGATATGCTTGGGGAAAAACACAGTGCAGCAGAGTATCAGCTAATATAGTACATATTTGTTGACATTACGTATGTAAAAACTTTTCCTAGATCATAACAAACTTGATTCATGACGACGAGTAAATATATTTTACATTTTCTTTTAACCTCGCTGTGTTACCGGATATCATATACCATATCATATCATTTTTCTAAAAAGATACTGTCTACGAAGTATCTGATCAAGATTGTTGAAAGCTGCACAAAGCTGTTGGAAAAAATCTAAATATAAATATTTGTGTTCGGATAGTGCCTTTAAAAATTATCAGTGTAAAAAAACAAAAGATCACCGTCCCATGTGAACTTTAAATCTAGGTGAAAAGTTTCGTTACAAACCTCTTTATAATTTCCACAGATGTCAGTATTAATCTATCACTATTACTGAAGACCTTGCGAGCGGTACCTTGTCTACCTACAATTTCTTATGATTTACCATCAGTGTAAGTTACCTAGATGCCTTTTTCAGTTATAAAAACTAAAATCATATAAGTATTCCAGAGAGTAACATTAATAATTCCTGCACAAGTTAATGTCTTATGTTTTGTTCGTTCTTTACAGTTACCTTATATATAAGTCAGTCAATAACGAGTATTTTTCCACAACTTGAAACATATGAACCTAAACATAATGTTTCAATATGACTTACACCCGATTCAATCTCAAGTATTCGGCTAAACAGGAAAAAGGTATACTTATATTTAAAGTGTATAATTACATGTTTATGATATATACATAAAATATCTTTGTGTACGTATCGTAAGTTTAATTACATCAAGCGAAAAACGACGAAGATACTGGCCTATTCTGTTCTGTTCTGTTCTGATATATTTTAATATATATTTTTGAACGCCAGTGTATGGAAAATCTTTTTTGTGTGTGTAACATGAAGAAAATATTTTTTTTTACAAAAAAAAAATGACACTCTACTGTTCATAACTGATACTGACATTAAAAAAAAACACTGAACACTATAATTAATCTACAAATCTACTTGTAAATGTGCCCATGGTATTACTCGTTTAAATGAAATGCCTCGATAGTCTCCCATTGCTTATGAACATTACGTAATTTGTACATGAAAACATTCTAAGATATTAAGAAATCAGGTTAATGGTGTATGCACTTAGAAGCTCTTAATGAAGGACATTAGACTACTTGTAAGAGCAATATATTTCCACGTGGTAAAAAAGAAAATGAATTCACTTACACAAATATAAAAGAAAAAATGTTGTTTGATACTTAAACGATATGCTTTTTCTGTTGAGATAATATCTCAATGAAAAGTGGTAAACCTGAATAGTTAACGAGCGCTAGACATCTTATGTTTATGGCACCCTTTAATTTGTGAACCACATGCACCATCTGATATGCGGTAAATAAAGGCAATGAAACAATCTAATTTTTGCATTGTACATAAGCATACACACTCCTTGTATAGTTGTTATACTGTATGGTGTTTCTTTATTTTGTTTTCTTACTACAGAAATTTGTTCTCATTATTTTCGGGCTCGTTAAAAACTTTACAAGTCTACTGAAACCTTCTCAAGATCCGCTCTAGACGTAACCAGCACTTCAGAAACCGTTCTCAAGATCCGCTCTAGATGTAACCAGCACTTCAGAAACCGTTCTCAAGATCCGCTCTAGATGTGACAAGCACTTATCTTTACTCTAGATGTAACCAGCACTTCAGAAACCGTTCTCAAAATCCCGCTTTAGATGTAACCAACACATCAGAAACACGTAAAGTTTGGCTTAAGGTCTCCTTGCCAAAGAAAACACATTGATTAACCGTCGATGATTCGAACCGAAGGTAAACATCCTAGTCAAAGAGCCATTGAGGACCCTTTTGAGTTTTGTTGTTCAAAGAATTTCTACTACTTGTTCCCTATTAAAACTGAATCTGAAAATGAAGTTCGCAACGTGTACATGTTATAAAACATTTTCGTATTCAATATACAAAATTTTCGTGTAAATGGGTAGTTGGCTAGTTTATTGTCCGGTTTAAAAATTCAGGTTTTTTTGTGTAATAAGATACAGAGAAGAAAAAAAGTATACTATTACAGGAAGATGATTTAGTGATAAAATAACTTGCATTGTCTAACAAGATGGGGAAACATTTAAAACATTCAAAACATTTGAAAGTCATTTTGCGATCGAAAAATATTATTGTGTTCACTGGAAATTTCCTATATGTAAGAATCAAAAAACGGTCAAGAAAAAAAAAACAAAGCTTGCTTTACAAGTTCTTCATACAAAACATGGCACTTTTATTCCTTAATAAAAGAAAAAGGGGAAAGAAAGAAAAAAGAAAAGAAAAAAAACCAGACTAACTTTTTCTCTATTGATTTTAATTATTCAACCTTTAAATTAAGCGGACGTTCATTTGACATATAGAAAAGTTTTAAAGTCAGTTTGCTATGGTATTTGCGAGTTCACGCATTTGGAAAATTTCAATTAGTGTAGGAAAATATCTGAATACTTTTTGATCCTTTTTTTCACAAAATGTTACATATGTCTGCCTTTAAAACTTAACTTCAAAACTTCTGGCACGGTAAGATTAGAATCGCAACTGAAAACTGCACTTATTTCCAAGTGGCTGTTTGCAAAGAGCTTTGCATATACACGTCTTAGTACATGTATGAAGTAATAAAACGTAAACATTTTTTGCAACTATGTTAAAAAGATGGATTGAAAGAGAGATAGAAGACATAACAAATAGGAAAAACAGAAAAGTAAATATAGACGTGAGAAAGGAAGGAAGGAATGAAGGAAGAAAGGAAGGTAAACGGTTACGGAAATAAGAAAATAGAACTCATAGGAAGATGCAATGCAGAAAAGAAGAAACAGAAAATTTCAAGTAAGTATGGCTACGTGATTGGATTAGAACTTTAAACAAATAAGGTCTCTTTTAAACGGATAGGATTTTCTTTTTGCTATACAGTGCACCGTATCGTTACAGTTTTTTTAAGAGTTTAGTTTAAAACTTTCCTTCCACTCATGAACAACGATCTTCACCCCTCCAGAATGAGCTTAGGAATTTTCCTACAACCTTTGGAGTCGTGTCAAAAGAAAGCCACCGAAGTTATTTGAATGGTACGAGCGAGTCTGAGTATTATAGAATAAAGAAATTAATCCCACACATGATTAAAATGCAATGATTAGCTATTAACTTTTAATTTTCAACATTACATATAGGTCGCCAGATTAAATCAAATTCAGTCATAGAGTATTTTCAGTACGCTGATGTTTTGTGTGGTACGTTAGAAATTACATCATAATCGGAATTAACTGGCTAGTACTGCAATATTGCATCATAATGTACAGCTAAATTAATTCAGCCGAGTGATTCATGAGAAGAAAACGCCCGTATAATACTCAGCAACAGTCTTATTTCAAATTTTATGAACTTTCATTGTTATTGTTGACCGAATCACACCTTTTTATATGCCCGAAGGGGCATATTATGTTATGGTCCTAGGCGTCCGTCCGTCCGTTAGCAATTTTGTTTCCGGAGGATAACTTGAGAACTGTTTGGCCTACAGTCTTTTAACTTTATATGATGATTTCCCACATTGAGTGCATGACCCTTTAAATGTTGGGGTCAGTAGCTCAAAGGTCAAGGTCTCATTGATCTAATTTTTTAAAGTCATTGTCCGTTCGTCCGTTAGCAATTTGGTTTCGGGATGATAACTATAGTACTCTTTGGCCTGCAGTCTTCAAACGTCATTTGATTATTGCCAATATTGAGTGACTGACCCCTATTTATTTTGGAATAAAAAAAGTCAAAGGTCAAGGTCGCAATGACCTTAACATTGAAAACCATTTTCGCCATGCAACTTAATAATCATTTGTTATAGAGACTTAAAACTTTATATCATGATTGCATACATTGAGTGGATGACCACAATACATTTTGGCTCAGTATGTCAAAGGTCAAGGTCAAATGTTTAGAATCATTTACACTCTGTAACTCGACAACCATTTGTCTTATTCAAAATTCATATAATGGTTGCACACATTGAGCGAATGACTCCTATTGATTTTGGCGTCAGTAGGTCAAAGATCAAGGACACAGTGACCTAAGCACTGAAAGTATTTCCGCTGTAAAACTTTATAACCATTTGTCATACAGACTTAAAACTTCATATGATGATTGACTACATTGAGAAAATGACCTCCATACATCTTAGGATCAATAGGTCAGATGTCAAGGTCACAATGACCTAAACACTGAAAAGCATTTCTGCTGTATAGTTTGGCATCTACTTCCCATACAGACTTCAAACTTCTTAGGATTATTGTCATCATTGATTACATGACCCCTATACTATTCGGGGATAGCACATAAAAGGTCAAGGTGACAATCAACTAAACAATCAATATTTCTGCACTATAACTTGATAACCATGAACATCATAGCTTCTGAAAGACTGATATTTGTACAAATGATAAAGAACTATAAAACTCCAAAAATGAAATTATTAAATGTCAAAATTCAAAATATCATAAATCAAAAACAAACAATTCCAAATTTAAAGCAAATCATTTAATTCCAAGGTCTAAGGTTTCCTCCCTTATATCACAAATGCATCATACTTAGAACAAGGAAAATTCAAATGGACTTGAGTCCATTTGAGTGTTCGGGTTTTTACTGCATTTTTAAGGAACCTTAAGCTACAGCACACTATTTTGTTTGAAGTTGCCAATAAAAAGAAATTTAATATATATCTTTTAATTGAAGCAAAATAGTGCGACAAGCCGGAAAATAACGGAAAGTACCGACAAAGCACCATTGCAAATCGCATTATGCTTACTGCCTACCGAAAAGTGAATACTTTGTTATTGGTATCGTTGTCATCCTCGGGTTCGGTGCGTTGTGCTTATGTAATGCTTTTCTATTTGTGTCGAATGAATGCATTTAAGAATAAGAATGCTAAGACACGACAAAATTACTGAGCACAGACCATAATTAATTATTAATGATGAAATAGGTTCGATACACGTAGGTAGATGATATGCAGTAAAAGACAGTCTACAAATTAAGATAATTGAAGGGAACGTAACATTTTACATCAAGTAACATTAATAACAAGTAATTAAAGCCTGTTCGGTAGAACGCCGAACATATTGCGTTGTCAGTTAAGAAAGCTGCAATTAAACATATAGCATATTGCATTTGTCGGAAAGAAATAAATGATGTTGCAATGAGACAGCAGCGCATTCAGTTACCATAAAACATGGTATTATTCAGCAAAATATAGGTTTCCAATGCCATAAAGCAAGAATGAATCAAGTATTATGCAAGTTCTAATGTCACCAAGCAAGATGGAATAAATGCAGTAATTTTGTTTCATATGAAATGACTCTGTCACCTGCTTTATATCATAAACAACCTTGCTGTTTCGACGATTTTTAAAGACAAAGAACAGCATGTACATTTGTTGTAGTGGGAAAGGCAAGAACTGGAATACCGTTACCGTAAACTAATATTGAAAGTTCATCTCACGTACTTGATGACAAATGCACATGCCAATAAAATTTAAAGCACGTATCATGGAACATATATCACTTTTATGTTCAAAAACATGTGTGAAATACCTTTATGTTCATTAAGCCTCATAATAACCCATCCATACATAACTTTTATTCATACAAGCAAAAAAAAAGTAATGCACCAGAACATGTTTATGCAAAACGAGTTGTAACATTATTGTAGTACCATTGAAATAGTAAAATTTGCATTACACGGAGTTCTGTTTCGGTAATTCGGTTTTTAATGGAAATCTAAACCACGATGTCACGATGGTACGATATCACGATGGTGAGAGTACGATGTCACGATGGAGAAAACACGATATCACGATAGTGAGAGTACGATGTCACGATGGAGAAAACACGAGGGCACGTTATCACGATAGTGAAAGTACGATGTCACGATGGAGAAGATACGAGGGTACGATATCACGATAGTGAAAGTACGATGCTATGATGTTGAAAACTCGATGAAACGAGGGTGAAATACAATGGTACGGGTGTTACGGATGTTGAATCTAAGGTGGTACGATAGTTAAAACGCGATGGTACGATGTTGAAACTAGGATGCGTCGATGGTGAAAATGCGGGGATACCGCCGTGCTATCGCGTTTTCACCATCGTAGTTTCACCGTAGATTCACCATCGTAGTTTCACCATCGTAGTTTCACCATGATCGTGCCATCGTTTCATTGCGTGTTTACCATGGTACATCATTCATATGATTAAGATTTCCTTGAAAAATCGTGATTGTCCAGATGGAACACCGTAGTCTTAGCAAGAGAATGCTGATTATTAAAAACACGCCTCTCTGCTGTGTTTATATTTAAACTGACCGTGAATTTGAAAAGTGAAATTAGAATTTCGATCTGGAGGTGGTCCTAAATGGCAGAGCTGAGGATAACTGCTAGAAATAACAAGTACAATATAAAGACTACTAGACAATGCATGCCAAATATCAAAGATTAGGTCTAAATATATCTGTATATATCTATATATGTAAACATGTCATCAACAGATTGGCACCGGTAATGACCCCAGGGGCTAATTTTGAACATTTTTGATGTTCTATTAGTCAGTGTATCATGCAGAACTTCTGAAGTTTTGGCCTGGTTGTTTCAGACTAGAAGAATTAAAGCTGTTCTTAAACATGTTAAAAATTTGATCCCTCGCATGGAACCAGTAGAGACCAAAGAAACATAATTTAATCAATATTTGTAGAAGTTGACTTAACATCCCTATCTCCAGGTCTCTAGACCTTATGAATTCATAGTAGAAGATTTTTTTAAGAAGTTTCCGTTTGTTAGTTTTTCTAAAACGTCTGACCACGGGGTTATCCTATAATGACCCTTGAGGGTGCAAAACGTTAAACAGTCTTTGTAGACGGTTAGGTCTTGAGCCTCACGACGGATGACGACGGACAACAAAGTCCGATCACACAGTTTCACTTTGAGCGCTCAGTACTTAGCTGGGTACTCTAGCTCCAATATCTGGAAACTTCTATTTCAAAGAGCAATCAACCATGCAAAATTCTGTTTAATAATTTCCAATACAGTTTTATTTCAAGTTAAAACTGAGGTAAAATCTAATCAGTCTTCACAAAAAAGCCTTGCAATGAAGTCACAAAATAACTTCTGTTCTAGTGGTACCGTGGTTAGAAGATTTGAAACTGGCGAAGTAAAACATGGTAAATTCTCTGCCAAAAAAGAAATCAATGACTCTCACGGTGGAGTAAAGAAGTGGGACATCTCATCGGGAAAGAAAAACTAGAGAGATTTAGAATAATTGATTTTATGTTTCACTTCGTCAGTATCAACTAAAAGACGATGATGAACAAACAATAGGATTTGTGAAAAACGGCAATATTTCTATGGCTTTCCATTGCAAGACCAACAATAAACTTTGGTTACCCCTGATAGATTGGTCTTTGGAAAAAAGCATGTCATCTTACGAAAAACAGTCTTCAAAATCAAATACTTCAGAAGATATGACAAGAAATATTTATAAATCCCACCGGTCAATATACAAATTTCAAAATCAACATTTTTTCTTAGTCTCGCCATAGAAACACGCAATATTGAAGATTGTAATTATTAACAGAACTAACGAAATATTAAAAGAGATACACCAAACAGTGAGATCTATCTAATCTGATTATGAGGAAATTAATTCAACTAATACTTTCAATGGGGCTTCTTAATAGGTAGTGTTAGTTTCATTCTTGAACTGATTTAAACATTTAAAAAACACGTTCTTTGGGAACAAAGTGCAAGTGAAACCGTTTATGTCCATTATTTTATTTTTTTTTAAAGTGTTACAGGCTTTGAAAAGCTTTAAAAACTAAATAGATAATATATTATTTAAAGAAAATCAATTTTCTTTACTGAAACCGTCAATTTTAGGAATAAGATTACAGTACAGGCAGCATTACCAGTATTTCTAATAGTTTTAAACGAAATTTGTTTAAAATAAATTGAAAATCTTGTTCGGCAAAACATTTGGGGGAAAATATCCGTAGAATAAAATGAAAATGCCTAATTTCTGGATTTTGTTAACTGACAGATCTAGAATAAACATATTTATTTAACTCAATCAGAATCTGTGCCCTTAAAACTTATCAAACATTTCCAAATTAATAAATCAGAGTTGTGGCTAAAATTAAAAAAGTCCCGCTTCTGTAGATTTAACAACTTTTCTCATAACAAGATCAATGCAGGTTTTTATCTGTTCCAAATCTGGTTTTATGTTTTTATATTTAATGTTTGGCTTTTTAAGCTTTTTAAAGTTTTCGGTGTGTTTAAAAACATTTTTTTTTTCATTATTTTATTCGTTGTAAACACATTTTAACTGTAACAGTGTCTTTAAATTTGGCAAATATCTGAAAAAAATCAGTGATTTCAGTTATTTTAGTTTTAAAACTACATGCGAAATCTCTGGTATTTTATAAATTTGATTAACAAAGACTTTTAGGAAAGGCGCTTCCTAAATTCAGTACTTGCACCGGAAGTATGAAATATGGAAATTTAAAGCCACTGGAGACTCTCGCCTCTTGTTAAATTCGTTACCGAGAATCCGTGCTCTGCTCCTCGACTACTTATATGATGTGTTACATGAATGTGCTCTAAATGGGAGCGGATCAGTGGTCCAGTGGTAACGCGCCGGACTTGTAACCAACGGATTGCGAGATCGGCTCCCGCTTCTCCATTAACATTACTTATTGAATTTGTCTTTCAGATGAGATGTTAAACCGAGGTCCCATGTATTAGGGATGTACACTGAGCATGCAAAAGAAGCAGTGTTGTCTCTGGAATACAGAGTTTCTGTATTTTGCACTATCATCTACAAGATCAAAAAAACTGCGTTGGTCGTATGAGTAACCGGTACCGACGATAAATAAACTTAGAAAAGGTGCTCTCAAAGTAAAGGTCACAGTAGGTGCTAGATACATTAAGCATTAGGGCCAGGTTTAATATGTAAAAGATGTTTAACATGAAGCAACTGCTTACTCTTTGTTAACCTCTTTTATTCTTAAACTTTTCCTTGATTTGTTGCCACCAAACATGATGTGTATAAATGTGTACTTTCGCCACATTTCTATTTAATCTGCCAGTAATTGCTGCCATACAAAAAGTACCTTGTAATGCATGGAAATATAAACGATAAATGCAAATCATTTTGTGCAAACTGTTTTTTTTATGGTATACTGTAAGTTTATTGAGAGATTGTCATAACTTTGTCACATATTTTCATTTGTATTATACTACCTCTAGTGACAATATTATTTTCCAGATGTTTTTTCCGTGCTTCCAGCACTTTGATTTCTGTTAGGTGACTAAAATAGACTTGCTCCTATGCATTTTTGAGACTCGCAATAATATAAACTGCAATATCATTTTTCAACTAGCTCGTCTTTTTCTAACTATTCGTAAACGTAATATTGCTTTTCAGATAAAACGGGAAAAGAACCTAGAAATATAAGTGGTATGTAATTGGTATCTTTGCCGAAAGCTAGTCTATGTGTAAGAAAAAAAAGCACGAAAATTACGTGCCGTTTGCAAACGAATATGACCATAACTCATGGAAAAATCTCGTGCACGTTTGGTGTCAACGTAATTCATATACACAGGACAATCGATTTTAATCTGTGTATAACCAGTTAACCGTGACTGAGACTCAACCATGAACAAGATTTGCATTTGGTGTTCATTTCGTAGGAGGCGGCGAGGTGACAAGTTAGCTCGGGCGACGATTTGATCCAGGTATTTCTTTTTTATTGTGATAAATTCAAGACTTCATTTACTGACTTGTTTTGATATTTTGTTCATAGGTATTTGTCGTGTGGATGTTTTATGCAAAGTTTTTCCATTTTTGTTACGGCTGGTGATTTTCCCGCTTATTTTACAAAATGTCCATGAAATATTTGTGGTAGTACAGATGTCATTGTTCACACAAAAATCTAGTTCTTAGGACATATCTTTACAAATGGTACATGTATATCAGATAAAAATGCTTTCCTTGTTAAAGAGGCTGTACTCCAGATTTGACATAAAAAAAAGTTTTTTCATAAATTATATATTTAGATGCCGTGAGATTATAACAACATAATATTTTACTTCAAAACTGATTATAAAAGTCAAAATAGAATAAAAAAAATATTTTCGCTCCAGCCTGATTTGAACTGTGGACCCTCATGTTAACAAAATATTTCCAACGCTTTTACTGTCACCACCATCGCCGCATGTGACATTACAGATATTTACTTTAAATCTTATACGATATAGTTATACCGTCGCGTTACGGTATAGCACTTTGAAAGGGAAAAAAATCAATTTATAATGTAATTATTTGACTTATTTTTTGTCAGTAAGTTATTTTTTAAGCATTTGTCATAAATATTACAAGAAATTTATAATACAAGAAAACTTTCTTTTTTTGTCATCTGGAGCACAGCCCCTTTAATACATTTCTTTCCTTTTGTTTATCCTTCTGACTTTTTCTTTCTGACTTTATCTTTCTTTGTCTTTTCCATGATATGGAAAAGATTTCTCTGATACACTGTCCAAAAAGTTCCTTCTTTTCTTTCTTCCTTCCACTCTTTTATTGAAATAAACTTAGTTTTAAATGACATAAGATTGGGAAGTATTCAATTAATTATGTATGATTTTAGGATAATTTTACTGCAAACTAACTTTTTCCAACTAATTATTTATTTTTTCTTTGATATTGAGACTATCAGCCTGCCTTTTCACTTGTAGATTTAATAATTCAAAAGTTTAGCCAATATTTCTTTATTTCTTCATTCTTTCTTTTTGCATAAATTTAGAATAAGATGTCTGTCATTCTGTTTTCTTGGCCTTTTTAGCTCACCTGAGCCAAAGGCTCATGGTGGGCTATTGTGACCGGTCTTTGTCCGTCGTCCGTCAACAATTTCATTCAAACGACATCTCCTCTGAAACCTCTGGGCAAAATCTAATGAAACTTGCCTGGGATGTTCCTTGCATGAAGTTCTACCAAAGTTGTTCAAAGAATTCAATTCCATCAAGAACTCTGGTTGCTATGGCAACTTAAAGGAAAAACTTTGAAAATCTTCTTGTCTGAAACCACAAGGCCCTGAGCCTTAATATTTGGTATGTAGCATTGTCGTGTGGACCTCTATCAAGTTTGTTCAAATTATGCCCCTGGGTTCAAATTTGGCCCCACCCCAGGGTTCAAAGGATTTTACATAGGCTTATATAATGAAACCTTAAAAAATCTTTTGGTCTGAAACCAAAAGGCCCTGGGCCTTAAGATTTGGTATGTAGCATTGTCTTGTGAACCTCCAACAAGTTTGTTCAAATTATGCCCCTGGAATCATATTTGGCCCCGCCCCAGGGGTCAACTTATTTAACATAGTGAAACTTTAAACATCTCCTTGTCTCAAACCACAAGGCCCTGAGCCTTAAGATTTGGTATGTAGCATTGTCGTGTGGACCTCTACCAAGTTTCTTCAAATTATGCCCCTGGGGTCAAATTTGGCCCCGCCCCAGGGGTCATCTTATTTTACATAATGAAAACTTTGAAAATCTTCTTGTCTGAAACCACAAGGACCTGAGCCTAAAGATTTGGTATGTAGCATTGTCTTGTGGACATCTACTAAGTTTGTTCAAATTATACACCTGGGGTCAAATTTTGCCCTGCCCCGGGGGTCAAATGCTTTTACATAGGCTTATATAGTAAAACTTTAAAAATCTCCTTGTCTGAAACCACAAGGCATTGAGCCCTAAGATTTGGTATGTAGAATTGTCTAGTGGACCTCTACCAGGTTTGTTCAAATCATGCCTCTGGGGTCAAATTTGGCCCCTACCCAGGTGTCATTTGATTTACATAGGGTTATATAGTAAAACTTTAAAAATCTTCTTGTCTGAAACGACAAGGTCCTCAGATCTAAGATTTGTAATGAAACAAGCTTTATCAAGCTGTTTCGAATTATTAGATAAGGTTAAAGGTCACCGAGGCTAAAAATAGGTTTATATACTGTACCTCATAGAGCTTTAATTTAAAGACCAATATCTTTGATATTTGGTATATAGGATCTATGCATGGACCTCTACCCATGGGTAGGGTTTTAGGTCCCTTGGTCAAGGTCAAGGTCACCATAGCTTATGATAGATATTTCTACTTTCTGTCATGGAGCCTTTATTTATTGACTGATATTTTACATATTTACATATTTATATTTACATTACTTACATTTTTAGCTCACCTGAGCAGGGCGTGCTTTTCTGATCGGTCTTTGTCCGTCGTCCGTTTGTCCGTCGTCAACTTTTCATTCAAACGACATCTTCTCTGAAACCAATGGGGCAAATTTAATGAAACTTGCCTGGGATGTTCCTTGCATGAAGCTCTACCAAGATTGTTCAAATGGTTCTGGTCCATTGCATTTCTGGTTCCCTGGAGCTAAAAATAGATTTTATAAGTTGGATCTTTAAAAATCTTCTTCTCCGAAACCACAAGGCCTGGAGCTTTGATATTTGGTATGAAGCATCATCTAGAGGACCTCTACCAAGTTTGTTCAAATTATGTCCCTGGGGACAAAACTGACCCCACCCCAGGGGTCAGTTGATTTTACATAGAGTTATATAGGGAAAACTTGAAAATCTTCTTGTCAGAAACCACAAGGCCTAGAGTTAAGATATTTGGTATGTAGCATTGTCTAGTGGACCTCTACCAAGTTTGTTCAAATCATGGCCTCTGGATGAAAAATGGCCCCGCCCCGGGGGTCACTTGTTTTACATAGAGTTATATAGGAAAATCTTAAAAAAATCTTCTTGTCAGAAACCGTAAGTAATAGAGCTTAGATATTTGGTGTGTAGCATTGTCTATTGGACCTCTACCAAGTTTGTTCAAATCCTGTCCTCTGGGTCAAAAATGGCCCCGCCCCAGGGGCCACTAGTTTTACATAGAGTTATATTATAGGAAAATCTTAAAAAATCTTCTTGTCAGAAACCGTAAGTTATAGAGCTTAGATATTTGGTGTGTAGCATTGTCTAGTGGACCTCTACCAAGTTTGTTCAAATCCTGGCCTCTAGGTTAAAAATGACCCCGCCCCAGGGGCCACTTAAGTTTTACATAGAATTATATAGGAAAATCCTAAAAAATCTTCTTGTCAGAAACCGTAAGTTATAGAGCTTATAAATTTGGTGTGTAGCATTGTCTAGTGGACCTCTACCAAGTTTGTTCAAATCCTGGCCTCTGGTTCAAAAATGGCCCCGCCCCGGGGTCACTTGTTTTACATAGAGTTATATAGGAAAAACTAAAAAAATCTTCTTGTCAGAAACAAGAAGGCCTACAGTTAAGATATTTGGTATGTAGCATTGTCTAGTGGACCTCTACCAAGTTTTTTCAAATCCTGGCCTCTGGGTCAAAAATGGCCCCGCCCCGGGGCTCACTTTTTTACATAGAGTTACATAGGAAAATCTTAAAAAAATCTTCTTATCAGAAACCGTAAGTTATAGAGCTTAGATTTTTGGTGTGTAGCATTGTTTAGTGGACCTCTACCAAGTTTGTTCAAATCCTGGCCTCTGGGTCAAAAATGGCCCCGCCCCAGGGGCCACTAGTTTAACATAGAGTTATATAAGAAAATCTAAAAAAATCTTCTTGTCAGAAACCGTAAGTTATAGAGCTTAGATATTTTATGTGTAGCATTGTCTAGTGGACCTCTACCAAGTTTGTTAGAAAAATGTCCCTGGGGTCACTATTGGCCCCGCCCGAGGGGTCACAAGTTTTAAATAACAATATAGAAGAAAATCTTTAAAAATCTTCTTGTCTGAAACCACAAGACCTAGAATTTTAAAATTTGGCATGAAGCAAGCTTTATCAAGCCATTTCAAATTATTGGATTAGGTTAAAGGTCACGGTGGCTAAAAGTAGATTTATCTACTGTACCTCATAGAGCCTTCATTTATAGACCAATATCTTTGATATTCAGTATAGAGGTTCCTTGCATGGACCTCTACCCATGGGTAGGGTTTGAGGTCACTGGGTCAAGGTCAAGGTCACCATAGCTTATAATAGGTATTTCTACTTTCTGTCATAGAGCCTTTATTTATTGACTGATATTTTACATATTTGGTTTGTAGGCACTTACATATTTTCAATTAAAAAATGAAATACTGCTTAACAGCAAACCTACAGCCAAAGTACTCAGGTGAGCGATCCAGGGCCATCATGGCCCTCTTGTTTCAATTAAAACATGAAATACTGCTTAACTGCAAACCTGCAAAAATACTCAGGTGAGCGATCTAGGGCCATCTTGGCCCTCTTGTTTGGACTTCCTGTACATTTTATTACTTTGAATGATTTTTTTTGTTTTTTTCTTTTCAGATGAATCATAATGAATCATATACTTCAGGTCTTGATTAAAGATGGTAACCTGTCAATGGACTCTGAAGGACGATTGATAAATATAGAAGGGGCATCTTCACAGTGTCAGAATACCAGTGGTATCAAGCATGTTGTAGAATATAGTAAGGCTTTTTTTATAGTTGTCACCAAACAATTCACACAATTATCATTAGTGTAACTGTTGTTACTCCATGTAGCAATTATAGTTATTTTTTGTGCCCGATAGTTTGCACCATTGCAAATTTTTCCTATGAAGACCCAGTAAGTCACATGGTTTTGTAACAGAATGAATGGTAGAAGTGTCCCTTTTTTGAGAAATAACCTGCACAATTTCAAAATAACTTTTCACAAAGACCTTCTATCAAATTACTTCAACCCTTTGGCAATTTTGAAATCAGATTTGAACCTTGAAATACTCATCTGTGTTCCTTTTTAAGGTGCAGAAAATCGAACGGTTCTCACGTAAACACTAAAGGGCAATCATGGCCCTTTTGTTATTTATTTTTGTTTTCTCCCACACATATTCTTTTTTTGCCACTGCCATTTGAAGAATGGTGTAGGGGGACTAAGTGTTGCATCTGTCCATCCATTGTTCATGTGTCCATTAGTCCATCAGTCCACAATTTGTTTCCATGAATGTAAAAGTAAAAACATTCTTTCATATTTTGCACATATATATGGGTCTAATTGAACAACAGGTTATATCCTTTCAAATTGCACATGACAACTTCAAATTAAGTTTTGGCCCTTTTTCAACTCTCTATTTTGTTTCAGCCCATTTATAGAAAAAATGCTTGCACACATTTCATTCATGATTTGCTTGTATATGTGTCTTATGCAAGTACAGGTTCTTTTTCAAATTTGGCATGACAACTTCAATTTGATGGCCCTTTTTTGGATTCCTTTTTTTTTTCCTGCGCATTCATAGAAAAACACTCATATTTCATTTATATTTTGCTTGTATATATGTCTTATGAAACCGTTCCTTTAGAAATTAGGTCTTACCTCTGATAAAATCAGAGTAATTGCCCTTTTTAGCTCTACAGTTAGTTTCGGCTCATTTAAAGGAAAGTACTTGCACTGATTTCATTCATATTATATGTCTTATTATATTGGTTGACCTTATTATATTTGTTCAAGTTAGATTACATGTTATAAGAAGAATGTGGACAATTTTGAAAACATATTTTTACCTTGACATAATGATCAGTGTTCTATTTTTGGAAGTTACAGCAAGGAAAAATAACATCATATCTACAATGGTTATCAGGAGAGTAATAAAGGGCCATCATGGCACTCAGGTGGTGTTATTAGCTTGTCTGTTTTGAAGAAAAAGTCAAGCTATTATGATCGCTGTGGCGTCGTCATCGTCATTGTCATCGTCATGCAAAAACTTTAATATAGCCCATTTCTCAAACAATTTAAAAGGTATCAATATGAAACATTGACTGCTTGCTTATCATGACATGAGGCATTTGTAATATTTTTGGAGTTATGCCCCATTTTAACTAAATATTTTGTCAAAATTGCTTATTAAGTTGAATGATCAAAGGTATCAGTATGAACAATATCAACATCTTGACATGAAATGTCAGTGGTATATAGACCTCCTTCAGGAGTAGTGCACAAGAACCGTAACTATGGCCCAAATTGTTGACATGTAAAACAGATATGTGTTGGCATCGCTTTTGTTTAAGACCTAAGATATTTTGTTTGTAGCATTGTATAATTGACCTCAACAAGGTTGTTCAAATCATTCCCTTATGGTCAGAATTAAATTTGGGTTTACTTGTTTAAAAAAAAAAAACCTTGACTGTTTTTAAGCTCATCTGTGCACAAAGTGCTCCAAGGTGAGCTATTGGGATCATTGGTTGTCCAGCGTGCATGGGCGTGTGTCGTCAACAATTTGACTTTGATGACTTCTCCTCCTAAACCGCTAAGCCAACTTGACGAAACATGCCTGTGATATTCCTTGCATAAAGCTCTACCAAAATTGTTCAAAGAATTGAATTCCATCTAGAACTCTGGTTGCTATGACAACTGAAAGGAAAATCATTGAAAATCTTCTTGTCAGAAACCACAAGGCCCTGAGCCTTAAGATTTGGTATGTAGCATTGTCTAGTGGACCTCAACCAAGTTTTTTTTAAATTATAATTCTGGGGTTAAATTTGGCCCCGCCTGGGAGGTCAATTGATTTTACATAGGCTTATATCGGGTAAACTTTGAAAATCTTCTTGTCTGAAAAAACAAGGCCAGAGCCTAAGATTTGGTATGTACCATTCTCTGGTGGACCTCTATAAAATAAGTGCTAGAACCTGTCATAACTAAGGTTTTCTGTAATATCCAGCCTTCAACAGACATTAAGTTGTTTTTAATTTTCTTCGTTGTACATTGCTAGCAAGTAAAAGTTAGACAGTACATTTTAGTACTACAAAAACCCGATTCCCTAACGAGATTTTGATCAATCTGACTGAAGTTCACGATCTCTCTACGGCTAGATCTGAAGACAACGCTTTTATTTCTGTCCTCTCGATAACCTGGAATTTCCACTATTGTTATTTATAATCTAGCCAATGGCACTGTAGCTTATGACGCGTCTCGATAGCTTACATGTACACACGGCGTGTTCAGACAGCGTGTAAACTTATCTAGCATAACAAAGTTTATGGGAAACGGGAAATGCTTAGATATTTTTAAAAGATAATATTCAGCACAAACATTAATTTCAAAATTTTGGCAGATCTTGACAAAAAAGTTTACCTGAGTTCAGTGACAGTTTATACATGGCAGATAATTGTTTGGGATCCCAGCTGAAACTGAAACAAAAGATGCAGTATGGTTTGCCTAGTCTCTAGCATGAACATTGGTTAAGCAATCTTAAACTCTAATATAATGTATATCGTAACAAAATGCCCAATTATGGGTTGGGTTAGACTAGTTTGTACAATATAATGAGTTATGGGCCCATAACATAACATTTCTGAGGTAATCTTAGACTTGAATTCGATGCTTATTGACAAAACACCTCCTGTGCTGGCAAGATCAGAGTACTAAGTAGAAAGTTATGGCTATTGCTTTTCTAAATGCTTTATTTGACCTTAATGCTTGGTACACCATCTTCATTGTTGGATTAGTGTTAATATTAGACCAGTTTATTGAGAGTAAGGAACCATTGTTTACATAAAAATGCTTTGTTGTATCTTAATTCACTGTTTCATGAACATTTCTGTAGGAATTTTATTCAAACACAATTTTACTGGCACAAACTCTTAAATCAGGTTGATGATTGGTTATATGGGACCAAACTTTCAAGAATAATGGTCCCTTGTTTTACTAAAAAATGTATTGAACCTGGTTTTACATGCCATTAAAACTTGAATACTAGTACAATGAATATGATTTTAAAACCTCAGATGAGATTGACAATAGATTAGATTTGACCATACATCAAGAGTTGTATCCCCTTGTTTTACCCCACAAAAATGTTTTATTTTAATTGTTATGTTTATATTGTAGCATGCAAATTCTCAAGTAACTGATCAGAATTTAGACATTAAAATCTCATTTTTTTTTCACAAAACATATATTCAAGACAGATGCGACCTTTAGATCAATTGCGGTCATTAGAATTCCTTTCTCAGAAGAGATCTATGCTCTGTTCTCTTCTGTTCTATAGATTCTACCATTTCTAAATGCTTATTGTTGACAAATAAAATAATAATGCAAACTAGTACAATCACAGATATTTTAGTGGTTCACACTGTATTACTAATTAACAAAGAATTGCGAATACAGTGCCGTAAAAATCGTCACATAAAATCGATTCACCTTCGGAGGCAAAATTGTGAAACTGGATAATATGTATCCGAGCTGTTTTTTTCTAAAAAGGAATGTAAACTGTATATTTATATTTCATAGATTTATAGAGTTGTTTGGCTTTTGATATTTCTACCAATGGGACATTTAAACAAAATTTGAACACTTGAAAGAGTGACTTTCTACAATTGACTTCTCGTGTTAGCTACAATGATTTTGCTTTTCGTGTTAGCATGCTCTAAAAATAACTGATTTCTACATGAAAATGGCCTTATTTTGAATGTCCCTTTATCCTACAGCTTTTACATCAATCACAGAGCTTCAGTTGCACATGTAGGCAAAGTTTTGAGTTCTAAAACACAGGTTTCCTGCATTATTAGTGATGCGCTTTTCGCGATAGCAAACAAATTTTCACTAACTCTGACAGTTTTCCCAAATGTTAGGAAATACTATAAAACTGACCAAAGAATCATTATGGCCTATTTGTAAGGCACAAATTTCCACTTGGCATGTGCTGTATCAACTTAAATTTACCCATAATGAAGAATTAAAATACTTACAGCAGTTTTCTACCACTGCTTGCGATAGCTTTAAATGATGTCACATACAACGTGGTATAGCCACCTTGATTGTCTAGTGGACCTCTACCAAGTTTGTTCAAATAATACCCCTGGGGTCAAATTTGGCCCCGCCCCAGGGGTCAATTGATTTTACATAAGCTTATATAGGGAAAACTTTGAAAATCTTCTGGTCTGAAACCACAAGGCCCTGAGCCTTAAGATTTGGTATGTACCATGATTGTCTGTTGGACCTATCAAGTTTGTTCAAATTATACCCATGGGGTCAAATTTGACCCTGCATTGGGGGTCAATTGATTTGACATAGGCTTATATAGGGAAAATTTTGGAAATCTTCTTTTCTGAAACCAGTAAGCCATGAACTTTAAGATTTGGTATGTACCTTGTCTGGCGGACCTCTATCAAGTTTGTTCAAGTATACCTTTGAGATCAAATTTGGCCCTGCCCCGGAGGTCAATTGATTTTACATAGGCTTGTATAGGGAAAACTTTGAAAATCTTCTCGACTGAGACCACAGGGCCTTGAGCCTTAAGATTTGGTATTTAGCATTGTCAAGTGGACCTCTATCAAGTTCGTTCAAATTTTACCTGTGGGGTCTAATTTGGACCCATCCTGGGGCTCAATTGATTTTACATAGGCTTATATAGTGAAAATCTTTCTTCCTGAAACCGCAAGGCCCTTATTCTTAAGATTTTGTATGTGGCATTGTCTAGTGGACCTCTAGCAAGTCTGTTCATATTATATCCCTAAGGTCAAATTTGGTCCCACCCTGGGGATCAATTGATTTTACATAAGCTTATATAGGAAAAACTTTGAAAATCTACTTTTCGGAAACGACAAGGCCCTGAGCCTTAAGAATTGGAATTTAGCATTGTCTAGTGGACCTCTACACAATTTTCTCATTTTATACCTTTTGCTTCAAATTTGGTTTCACCCTGGGGATCAGTTGATTGTTACATAGGCTTATATAGGGTAAACTTTGAAAATCTACTTTTCAGAAACGACAAGGCCCTGAGCCTTAAGAATTGGTATGTAGCATTGTCTGGTAGACCTCTTTTAATTTCATTCAAATTATACACTTAGAGTCAAATTTGGCCCTGTTCCGGGGGTCAATTGATTTTACATAGGCTTATATAGGGAAAACTTTGAAAAACTTCTTGTCTGAAACCACAAGGCTTCGAGCCTTGAGAATTGGTATTTAGCATTGTCTAGTAGACCTCTATCAAGTTCGTTCAAATTATGTTGTGGGGTCAAATTTGGCCCTGCCCCGGGGGTCAGTTGATTTAACAAAGGCTTTTATAGGCAAAACTTAAAAAAATTTCTTGTCTGAAACCACAAAGCCTAGAAATTAGAAATTTTTAATAGGGTATCAGAGGTTATCTGCCAAGTTTTTTCAAATTATGCCCCTAGAGTGAAAATTGGCTCTACCCCTGGGGTCACTTGAATTATGTCGCCCCCCAAAAATGGGGGAGACATATTGTTTTTCCCCCGGTTGTCCGTCCGTCCGTCTGTCCGTCCGTCCATCCGTCTGTCTGTCCGTCACAAAATCGTGTCCGCTCTGTATCTTCCAAAGCCCTTGAAGGATTTTTATGAAACTTGGGTCAGATGTTCACCTCATCAAGGCAACGTGCAGAACCCACTTTGCGGGTGTGGTGTCTCAAGGGCAAGGTCACACTTGGAGGTTAAATGTCAAATGCCACAAAATCGTGTCCGCTCTGTATCTTCCAAAGCCCTTGAAGGATTTTTATGAAACTTGGGTCAGATGTTCACCTCATCAAGGCGACATGCAGAACCCCTTTTGCGGGTGTGGTGTCTCAAGGTCAAGGTCACACTTGGAGGTTAAATGTCAAATGCCACAAAATTGTGTCCGCTCTGTATCTTCAAAAGCCCTTGAAGGATTTTTATGAAACTTGGGTCAGATGTTCACCTCATCAAGGCGACATGCAGAACCCCTTTTGCGGGTGTGGTGTCTCAAGGTCAAGGTCACACTTGGAGGTTAAATGTCAAATGCCACAAAATCGTGTCCGCTCTGTATCTTCAATAGCCCTTGAAGGATTTTTATGAGACTTGGATCAGATGTTCACCTCATCAAGGTGACGTGCAGAACCCACTTTGCGGGTGTGGTGTCTCAAGGTCAAGGTCACACTTGGAGGTTAAATGTCAAATTTTACAATCATCTGACTCAATACTACCTGCAGCAACTGGCTGGGGGGAGACATATGTTTTTGTTCAATCAATAACCCATTTCTAGTTCATATAGATTTATATACTGAGAAACTGTTTGATGCTAGAAAATGTGAAAATGCTAAAAAAAATCCCTGTTAAGACCTATTTCTGCATAGCATGGCTCAGATGTGACAACACTGAATATGTAATGTTGACAGATGTGTTAAACTGATTAAGACTTAAGTAAGGCCATTTTTTTTTTATATTTTGGTTTACTGATTTTTTTCAAAAAAAGGTAGGGTAGGAGGAGGGAAAAAAAAAAAAAAAATCTTGAAAAAAAAACAAAAAAACATCGGAAAGTCTTCTTATTTCTATTTATTCCTGAATACTGTATATATGAATATTTTAATAATGTATTCAGTCTTTACTGTGAAGAAAACCAAGGAAAATGAGCCGTTCATACGGTACATTTTCCATAAAATCGGCGTTCAGAATTTTTTTTTTCCTGAAAAAAATTTTTTTTTTTTTTTCATTTTCCAAAATACAGGGTTGGCGGGTCAGTAAACCGAAAAATATAAAAATAATGACCTAATGAATGTTATAAACATTATTGTCAAATATAAAAAACTTGAAGCTTTTACTTTCTCTGATCTATTGCATGTTTTGTTTGAAGCAATTTGTACACTGAACAGCTGAATTCTTATTATGAGGTAGAGGAGAGCTGTTCTTGGAACAGGATGTTTATTTACAAATTAAAGACATAAAGAAATATGTAAGCCCTAATAGTTTTATCTATTTATTTGTATTTATTATAAACAGAATGAGAAACAAATAATTACTTCCATGGTGACTGAAGCAAGAATGTTGATGACAGTGTAAGGGAGACAACTGCTGTAACAATGTTTAAACTAAGAAGTGTTGGTCAGAAGACAGTTCTGAACATTGAAAGGTAATGTTTTGTTTGTGAATTATAATACATACATGCTTTTAAATAATCACTGATAATTTGATTAAAAGCATGTATACAATATGTAGCTATCAGTCATATGTTCTGATATATCCCCCACCTCCCATGCACCTCCTCCCTGCATGGGAATCCCCTCTACCCCCTACCCTCCTGAGTAACCCCCCACTAAGTCTTTTTCGTTTGTTTCCTTATATGTTTGTTTATGTTAGGGTACTTGCCCCCATCCCCACTTTAATCTACTAGACACCCTCCTAAAGGATAGGTACTTGCAACCCCCTTTTTTTCGACCAGACCCCCCCCCCCCCCCCCCCCCCCCCTCAAAAAAAAAAATTTTAGCTTCACTTTATGAAGTATTAACAAAGCTGTCCTTACTCACACCGGTGTCTGCGTCCATGTCTGCATCCTGATTTCTGATTTATAGTTTTCGTGCAGTGAAATATGTTTTTACTTTTTCTTTATTTTTTTAGAAATATACTTCAAACTTTAAATATTATACGTTCCTTTTCATCAGCCAGATCATGTGTGGTAAGGTTCATAACTGTAGGAACAATATTTTCAGAATCATCATCTCTTGAAACTTAAAATTTTCCTTAAAAATTGTAATATTTTACTATTACTTCTTTATTTCTTGAGGGATTTACTTCAAATTTCAAATACATGTTCCTTATTATCACCCACATCTGCTAATGTTCAAAACTCTAGTATATGTATAGTTAACTCTAGCACCCATATTTCTAGAATAATCTCCCCTTTAAACTTGTAATTTTGTACTATAATTTATTTCTTGAGGGATTCTTATGTGTAGTGTGTAGCATTGTTGAGTAGACCACTTCCATGTTGGTTCAAATCATGACCTTAGGGTCAATATTGGCCCCGCCCTGGGGTTTAATATAGTTGTATTGGAAACACTTTGAAAATCTTCTCTAAAACTGCTGACACAGAGCTTTGTAATTTGATGTGTGGCATCCTCTAATAGATCTCTACCAAGATTGTTCGTATTATGTATTGTTTTTCAGACTTGTATACCAAAGACCTTTTATAGGAAAACACTAGAACTAAACTATTAACTTACAGCCTGCTTGGCAGTTCTGTTGTTTTATGTGTTTTACAAAAGCACAATATAATTTCATGAAATGTTTAGCTCTTTTATCGTACATTTGCATTTTACTTTAGGTTGATAACATGTCAATGACTGAATTATAGACAGTTGCGGCAGTCTTCGTAGTGCCAATATATCACTGGTGAAGAAGTCTTGAACAGTATGGTAAGTTAGGCTTTTTTGATAGTTGTCATCGCACAATTCACGTATTAATGTAATTGTGGTAACTCCACTTTACTGTATGTTTGAAAGATAAATGGAGGTTGTAACTGCCTGTCGAATATTTTCTCTCCATTGCAAATTTTTTCCATGCAAGCCTTGTAAGCCACATGGGTCTGTAACGGAATGAATGCTTATTTTAACTTAATTTATAATCAAGGCCTAAAATGTGATGTGTACAAACAGACAAAACAGTTTAAATTAATATAAATCTTTTATTATTAGCAAAATTTTGTAAAGAGAACATAAAGGTAAATAATAGTTTATACACACATTTTAAAGAGGCTGAACTCCAGATTTGATATGAAAATTTTTTTTACATAAATTAAATATCTAGATGCCGTGAGATTATAACAACATGATATTTTACTTCAAAACTGATTATAAAAGTCAAAATAGAACGAAAAAAATATATTCGCTTCAGCCGGATTTGAACTCTGGACCCTGATGTTAACAAAATATTAACAACGCTTTAACTGTCACCACTATCGCCACATGTGAAATAACTATTGTTTACTTTAAATCTTATACAATATAGTTATACCGTCGCGTTACGGTATAGCACTAAGAAAGGAAAAAAAAATCAATTTATAATGTGATTACCTGACTAATTTTTTGTCAGTTAGTCAGTTTTTAAGCATTAATCATAAATATCAGAAGAAATTTATAATACAAGAAAACTTTCTTTTTTGTGTCATCTGGAGCACAGCCCCTTTAAATAAAATACTTCAATATTACATAAATTATTTATTGCATTGGACTAAATATTATAGGATAAATAAATTGAACAAAAATTGTATACTAAAACACATTAAACAAATAAATAAAATGCAAACTTTAAAATTAATGAAACAAAAATAAATTGTATTAAGAAAAACTCTATCTACATTTTGTAAAATGATTAGTCTCAAATGAAATGAGGTAAAAAATATACAATTAAATTAAATACACTAAAACACATACAAATTGATTAAACTAGATAGAATGCACTTAAACATTTAAAAGATAAATAAAACTCAATATTAGTTTACACAAACATTTGAAATAAAAGAAAACAATAAAATACTTCAATATTACTTGAATTATTCATAACAACATTCAAATATATATAATAGGATAAATATTTTAAACTAAACTTGTACACTTAAACACATAAATTAAACAAAATTAAAATGCACAGCTTTAAGATAAATTAACACAAAAATAAATTGTATTAAAAATATGTAAAATGAATTAAATGCAATGAAACATATACATATTAAATTAAATATATAAAACACCTTCAAATGAATTAAACTAGAAAGAATAAACTTCAACATTTTTAAAAATAAATAAAACTAAATTATTTATCGACCTTAAAAAACTATTTTAGGAGCAGAGTCATTCATTTTGTTGTAGACTTGTGTGGACTTGCAGGACTTGAGTGGCCGAGATTTTCAATAGAGAGACTGACTAAAAGCCCCCATGTCTTGTAACTTGAATGCTACTAGTATAATAGGTCACTTATATCTCAATGTTAACAAAACTGAAATACTGTAATTAATAAGGAGTAATAATTAACAGAATAAATGGTAGTATTTGTTATCTTAAGAGTGACTTAGATAAATTAATAAAAAGGAATGGTCCTTTGTGAAAATAAAAATATAATATTATATTTGAAGCAGTTTTATCTAATTTAAAAGGTGTGACCACAGGTAACAAAGGTATATACAAAAAAAAGGTAAAGGTATACTTTTTATTTTTTCCTTCGAAAAGTGTTATTGAAATTTATTTTCTTTTTTTAAGTTCTTCATGTTAGGAAGCTAGACGGTCTCTGAAATTATTTTTTTTATTAATCCAAGTTAGGAGTTAGTACGTAAGCACTCAGTTCATATTGTATGCAGCAGTTTTAAGGTGTACAGCATCAGTACACCATCTTATTTCTTCTTACAGTCAGCTCACTGAGTTTTGCTGACACTCTTTAAACCATGGTAACAAGTCTTCCGGCTTGTAGCTTTGTTGAATGTGACCTTTGGGTCACAGGTGGACTGACAACTTTGCAGTCATCTCCTTTTTTACTAAAGTTATACAATACATCCATGCCTACCAGTCTCCATCACAACTCAATTCTTAAAAAAATATTGAGCACAGCAGTTTCTCCTTCACCTCCCAGAAACATACAGTTCACCTTTCTCCAAAACAAAATACATGTACACATAAACCTGGCAGCCTTCCCTCCCTGACACAATGTATGCATCAAGCCTATGCTTGCCAGGAGGCTCCCCCTCCAAACAGATATCTAGCTCGCACTTGCAAGGCATCCCTCCCACAAAGTATACATTAAGCCCATGACTGCCAGGTTTCCCCTCTCAAGTATCCATATAGCTCATGCCTGCCAAGCTCCACTCCTACAAGACATTCATGAAGTCTATTCCTGCCAGGCTTTACACCCCACAAATTGTATATCTAACTGATACATACCAGGCTTCCCTCTAGGCAATATATAAATCAAGCCCATGCCTGCTAGGCTTCTCTGCAGACAAAATATATGTCTAGCCCATGCCTACCAGGCTTCTCTCTTGACAAAATAAACAACTAGTCCATGTCTTACAGGCTTCTTGCCTGACAAAATATACATCAAGCCCATGCCTACCAGGTTTTTCTTCTATATCTAGCCCATGCCTTCCAGGCTTTTCTTCTATATATCTAGCCCATGCCTACTAGGCTTCTCTCCACCCAAAATAAAGATCTAGCCCAATCCTTCCAGGCTTCTCTCCAGTCTAAGAATACATATAGCTCATGCCTTCCAAGCTTCTCTCCAGACCAAATATACATCTAGTCCATTCCTTCCAGGCTTTTATCAAGACAAAATAAACAACTAGCCCGTGCCTACCAGGCTTCTGTCCTGACAAAATATACAACTAGGCCATGATTATCAGGCTTCACTCCCATCAAAGTATATGCCTACCAGGCTTTACTCCCAACAAAGTATATGCCTACCAGGCTCCTGTCTACCAAAAGTATACATTTCATGCCTGCAAGGCTCCCTCCCCTTGTGTATACATGAAGCTCATACCTGCCAAACTCCCCTTCCAAAGCATACAACAAGGGCATGCCTGCTGCTAGGGTTCTGCTAACCCATAATGATACAGCAGTCCCCATACCTACCAACAGGCTGTCCAAATTCCAAGGTATGCATCAATCCTATGCCTACCAGGTTCTTCATAATGTAGGCAGCAATCCCATGTCTGCCAGGGTCCTCAAATTTTCTGTTCAACTGCTTTGTGATCTGGTAGTACAGATGCTTCATTTCATTTTGAGCGCTTGTTTTTCCTTGTTATTCATTCTGAACTTGAAAAATATGCATTTAAAAGTACTTGCTGCATATTAAGGTTTGTTTTGGCCACTCATTAACAAAAACCTATCAAATATCAGTGTAGGTTGTGCATATTAAGGACTGTTTCGGCCAATTGTTGTTGATGAAATTATCAGCTAGGTTCTGTAGTTTAAGTGTAGGTGTTGCATTTTAAGGACTTTTTTGACCACTCATTTTTTTACAAAATTTTCTTGTAGGTTCTGTAATTAAAGTGTAGGCTTTGAATTTTAGGGACTGTTCTAGCCACTTATTTTTTCAGCTACAGCCAAAGTGCTGTTCAACTTGGTACATCTGTCTTATACCCTAGGTGTAGGGATTCTGTAAGGCACTTATTATTGCCAGATGAATCAGATTTACTTAACAAAAGTCAAAGGTACTGCATTTAAGGAATTTTAAGCCACTCATTTTTGTCAAAATTTCAGTTTAGGGTCTGAGAATATTGGATAGGCATTGCACTTTAAGGACTTTCAGGCCACTCATTTTTTTCAAAATTTCTGTTTAGGGTCTGAGAATATTGGATAGGCATTGCACTTTAAGGACTTTCAGGCCACTCATTTTTGTCAAAATTTCAGTTTAGGGTCTGCTAATACTGGATAGGCATTGCACTTTAAGGACATTTAGGCCACTCATTTTTGTCAAAATTTCAGTTTAGGATCTGAGAATATTGGATAAGCATTGCACTTTAAGGACTTTTAGGCCACTCATTTTTGTAAAAATCTTAGTTTAGGGTCTGAGAATATTAGATAGGCATTGCACTTCAAGGACTTTTAGGCCACTCATTTTTGTCAAAATTTCAGTTTAGGGTCTGAGAATCTTGATTAGGTACTGCACTCTGAGGACATTTAGGCCATTCATTTTTGTCAAAATTTCCTGTTCTGACATTTTAGAAAAGAAGCTTTATTATACTAGGGTCATTAAGATAGATGTCCAGGTAATGTACATGAGATGTCTGTTAGGTACTGAATATGAAGCAAAAGAACTTTTCCTTTTGGTATTAGAATGTAAATGTAGGTGCTTCATATTGAGGACTGTTTGGTAGACCATAACATTAATTATGGTTATAAGTTTATTAAATGAATAATTAAGGCTTTAAATCATTTGGTCACACACATTTCTAATTAAAAATTCTGGTTTGATAATACATAATAATGTTAAGAATTAGAACTGAGTACTTTATAAGTTTGTTCAACGGCCAGGTAATTATCAACAACTCTGGTGAGCAGAGGGGGGATGGGGGTGAGGGAAAGTATTTTACTTCAAATGTTCTTAATGATAAGGAAAATTAAATAGTGTTTTTGGCACACGAATGTTTGCCAGTTTTACAAATAAATCAAAAAACATGTTAAGTTAAACCCTAAAGGCAATTATTGAAATATTTCCACCCTTATAAAAAAAATAAGTTTTGTATTTAAGGTATTCATATTTGGTTGGTCCTTTCAGAAAATAGCTTAAACTTTATCATATAAATTAGTGCGGTACATTCTGTTAATGCTTTTCTTCAAACTGATACATATAAGCATAAAAATGAATTAACAGGTTAATTTAAACATTGTAAAATCATTTAAGGTTAATAGATATTAATGTAAATCATTTACCTTTCTTTAAAGATTATTAAATAGGTAAATATAATGTCAGTTTATTAGCCTTAACCAGTTTAAAAGGGACATGGAGTTAGAAACAAAATGTAAGGTCTAAGTTTTAGGGAATGTGGTAATTATATACTTTGACTAATTAATCAAAGAGTAATGACTGATTAATGATTTGCGAACAAGTGGATTGTTTGCCTAAATTCTGATTGGCTGTACATTTACCATGCAGTTTACTGCTTATCTCCTGTTGCTGTCTGCTTATCACATGTTTATATTTCATCTGACAACAATTTAATGCACAGTTTTGTGATGGAATAATACGTTGTTATTGTGCGTACGACTGTTGTAAATTGCCTGCTTACCACAATTTTTTGTGACAGTGTATTATTATTTATTTTAGTCCGTCTGTCAGAGAAGGGAAAGAATGTCTCGTGCTTTGTGAAGGATAGCTTGAAATGCCTCAGAGGTAAAGGAAATATACCTGCTTGGTTTGGGAGATGTTGATAAAGGGCAACAAATTCTGATTCAGTCAAGTAAGTTTCAGAAGACTATTAATTTTAGGATTGATAATACCTTTTGGTAATATTTTTAACAAACGAGCTGCAAGAAGGTAATTTTAGAAAAATAGTTTTTTTTATTTTAAGTGAAATAAGCAAATATTATAATGTCAAAGTTTATTGCATGGCTAGGCACAGAATCTTGTTTCTAAAAATGTCAGAAAACTTTGTCAGAAAAGTTTGTACTTTCTAGGAGAATAATCTGAGAACATATTTATTATCATTTATTAGAGTAATGGTTTAAATGCTGTCATATTTAATTTGTTCTATGAAATAATGTTACCAATCTGCTTATTATAAACATGTTGATTTTTGTAACACAAATTTAGTTTCCCTTGAAATACTGACATAATAATAATACAGTTACTTAAGTTGGTATACATGTATATGTTTGAAGTATTAAACTCTTTGTAATCGGTTGAGCAAAAAGTTTGATTGTTCCATTGAACATACTTCCTCGAAGAACTGTTTGGGTTTGGAATTGCTATGAGGGTAGCATAAAAACAACAACAACAACAAATAAACGCTTTTTTCCCTTTTGTTCTGAAATATTTGAAACTATGTTGAACTTCTCTTTGCATTTTCATGTTAAAGGAATTGAAAGACTTGCTTGAAGAGTTGGTCTTGTGAACAATGATGACTACATTAGCATAAACTAGTTTAAATAGACGTAAAGCTGTAAAAACAGAATTTGTATCACCTAAGTAGGAAATGAACTTCAAATGGCTCATGTAGTATGTACATGAGATGACTGAATATGAAAAAAATTTTCTAAAAAAGGAAAAGCATTTGTTTGTGTCAAGGTAATACGAAAAAAAAAAACGTCAAAATCTTTTTCTCAAAAACCACTTGACACCGATCTTTATTTGATTTGAGGCATCCTCCCTACCACGATTATTCATATTATGTCCCTGGGGTCACTTGGTTTTGCATAGACTTATATTGGAAGAAATTTCTGATTGCGAAGCACACAGCTTTAATTTATCTAAGTGTTTAAATGGGAAGCTTCTTCCTTCTGGAGATCTCAGACTGTATCATATGTACAACTTGAAGGAAATTGAAGATATTTGAGCAATAAAATACAATACATCAGATTAAGATGATGTGCAGAGCATAGGTTTTGGCGGACTTGGGTCATGATCAAAGAACACCGTCATACCAATATAATGTGTGAACATTTTTTCATCAATTTTTATCTCCTTAACTGCAAAGGTAAAGCATGACTAAATTAGTCCATCCAAAAACATTTTGAACTTATTTCCAGACATTGTTATGTAAAATACTGAAAGGTCATACACTGTCAATAATTACCTTCAGGCTTATATTGTCCTGCTTCAACAGAGCTCATGTTTTGTAGATGTAGCGTCATGCCAGCTGGTCATAGAAGATGTATAGTTTCTATCATCAGTTGCTGCCATCCATTGGAATGAAGATGCCAGGATGATGGCAATGATAAGGATAGTATTGAAGAGCCTTACCTTCCAAATACTGTCAGAGAAGACACACTTGGTTCAAAGTACCTGCTATGGCCTGCAAGTGATATCAGTGAGACAGACCATCAGAGAGATTTGAATGAGATCAAAGAGAAAGGTAAACCTAGGTTCTTTGTGTTTTGTAAATTAGTTTGGTTAATTTGTAGTTGCAAGAGAACTGGAAAATGTACTTTAGATGAGAGAAATCATCAAAGACATGAGAAAGCATAAGTGATATCTTGTGTAACTGAATGCTACAAAGACAGATTAGAATGCAAAAAAGATAAGGCAATATTTATTTTTGTTAATGCTAGAGTGTGTCATTTCAGCTAATCTTTTTTGAGAAAAGAGGAAACTCTGTTACATATTCAGAATGTATTTCGAAAATAGAAATGGTGTCACTGATACATGTTTTATCAAATGTTTTATGCTCTCACCTTCAAGGAAGGCATATGGTAAACAAACTGTCCATCTGTCTATCAGGTTTAGTCGATGTATATGCTACAAAGCTAGGAGTGTTACCTTAGCAACCATGATTGCATCATTTGCTCAGTTGTACCACAATATGAATTTTTCTACCTTTCCAAGTAGTCTTCATTTATTGACCAATGTCTTAGATATTTATATGTAGATACATGCCAGGACCTCTACTCTCTGGTGGGGTTTGAGGTCACTGGGGTTTCAACGTCACTGAAGCTAAAATAGATTATAATACATTTTGATACAGAGCCTTTATTTATTGACAGATATTAAAGATGATGTTAAAAAGACATTTTACATGTACCTCTATCATCAATTGGGGTCCAGGTCAGCACGGCTAAAAAAAAAAATTCTTCATTGACAAAGATGTTTTCTTTCATTTCAAGTTTTGTCAGTAAGCAAGAAAATGAAATAAAAAGTTGGATGCAGTTAAAAGTTAAATTAGTGCCAAAGTAACCTTTGAAGTACTAATAAGAAGGAAAACAATGACACAGATCTGTACTTGTAGAAAATCTAACTTTACTAGTCTTTTTTGTTCATCGCGTTTATGCCCCCGCCATGATAATGGCAAGCAGGCATATAGAGTTTACCCTCTCCATGTGTGTGTGTGTGGAGGGGGCACATGAAACATGTCACTTACCCAAAGATCAAGATCACAGTGGACACGAAGTTTTGGCTTATTCCTTATATGGATATAGTGAAAAAATTGTTCGTGTCCAGCTCATAACTTGCTCGTGCATGGTGGGATATCAAAAAAGTGTTTATTATCATGAGATGATGACACATCCCCGCCATGATAATTTCTTATTTCTTGCCCATAATTTCATCATTTTCAGCATGCTCATCATGTCATTTTAGTAAGGTAGCAGATGTTGAATATGGAATTATCACACACGGCAGGTGAGCAACAAAGAGCAAACATGCATGTAATAGACATTTGTATCGGGCTGCATGTATGTGTGCTTTGATATAATTATTATGTGGGCGCAACAGAAATAACAGTAGATTGCTACGTAGGTTTTATCCCTAACAATTTTGTTGCCTTGATGCAATCTCTTTAAGGATATTAGAGAGACTGAAGATTTTATACATATAAGAGGCTGCTGAACTGGTCTTCGAAAATGCACTACTTACCTGTTCATTTAGAAAAAAGTATTTTGATTTTTTTTTCAAATAAAGCATGCTATTGAGATTGTTATGCAGATACTGTTATTTCCGTCTACAATGCATTTAGCTTGGCTTGCTTTTAGATACGTGCATGTTATGTAGCTAGATACAGTGCAGTGGCTAGTGTTAAAATCAGTAGTTATCATTTCATTAAATTTTAACCTTAAAGCCTTGCTTATGCTGTCTTTTAGAAGGGCTAACAATAGTTAGAAAGGTAAATACCTGATATCTTTGCCTTGTCATATTTTTGCCATATTAACATGTTTGCCCACAATGTTGATTCATCATGTTTGTGTCCAGTGTCATTTAGTGGGGGCATCAGTGTCCTCTGGACACATTTCTAGTTTCTATCTGCATTGAGTAAAATTGAATCGAAAAATATCATTTTGACTGTTCCAGACAAATATTAAATTTTTGTAACAACTACCAGAAATGTCTGAAATCTTTTACTATATATGTTATACATGTATATATGGCATAAATGGCTTTGGTGTGTATTTATGCTAAAATTGTAGTTTTTGTGTTTTTGTTTGTCTTAAATGTATTTCAGATACATCACAGACAGTTTGGTCATTTTAAAATAGAAGTACGTTCTAGAAGACGTGGGCATTGAAGAACTTCCGACTAGTGTTTGTCAACAATATTTTCTTGCTGTATGTAATGTTGGAGTGGCAAGCTTAGAAAGAGTTTAGATGGTAATGATGACAATTACAATCATGTGTTATTATCGCTAGTTTGGATAATCTGATCCAGGCACATTCTACAAAAGCAGTTGGCTAGCAACACAAAGGAAACCTGAATTGTAGTGTGCAAGATCCTGAAAAATCAACAGATTGCAGCAGATGATGATCTGGCAGACACCTTTAGCATATCAAAAAATCACAGAAGCATGTCGATCCTTTAATACTGCTTCCATACATAGATTTTTTTAGTCCCCGAGAACAGCTCATAAAGTGAATGCTATAGTGCTAGGAGGTAAGACTGAAAGAATATTTATGGTCAAACTTTCTTAGATATATCTTGTTTTGCAGATGGTATGCTGCAGTTAGTTCTCAATTATTTGTAAGCTCAAGATTGTGTAAATTGTAAATAAGACCTCTTCTATGTTTTCATAGGAATGGATACTAGTTTGCTTATCGGATAATCCAAGCAGTAACATACATCACTGAAATAATTAACTTTATCATTGAAAAGTAGCAGCATTGATGTTTTGAAGTGTTCTGTTTAGATTTTAAACAAAGCTAATTATTTTAAGTAATAGACACAAGAAGTTTTAGTTTACTCTTGTACAGAGGAAAGACTGAGAAACTGTGTAATGCTAGAAAACCTGAAAATGCAAAACAAAACCCTGATCAGACCTATTTCTGCATAGCATGGCTCATATGTGACAACACTGAATAGATGTGTTAAACTGATTAAGACTTAAGTAATGAATGTTTCAGACATTTTTGTCAAATACAAAAGAGCTTAAAAAAATAAAGCTGTACCCCTGCAGGTTTCGTTTGAAGCCATTTGTAATCTGAGCCGCTGAATTGTTATTAAGGGGAATAGGAGAGCTGTTTTTGAATTTGGATTTAAATGAGCCTTTATAAATATATTTATTTATTATTTATTTGTTAAATTGTTGGTTTGTCTTTTGTATTTTTTACAAACTGAATTGTAAACGAAATATTAAATCCATGGTGATTGGAGCATGAATGCTGCTGATAACAGTGTAAGGGACTCAACTACTGTAGCAATGTTATCTAAATAGTGTTGGCCAGAAGAAAGTTCTGAACATTGAGAGGTAATGTTTCATTTGCTTTTAAATAATCACTGGTATTTTTTTTTTATTAAAAGCATGTATACAAGATGTAGCTATCAGTCATATGTTCTGATATATCACCCACCTCCCATCCACCTTCTCCCTGCACCCGAATCCCCTCTACCCCATACCCTCCAGTTTTTTTGTTTGTTTCCTTTTATGTTTTTTTATGTTAGGGTACTTGCCCCCATCCCCGCTTTAATCTACTAGACATCCTCCTAAAAAAAAAGAAAATAAAAAAAAAATGTTTTTTTTTAGATAGGTACTTCCACCACCCTTTTTTCGACCAGACCCCCCTAACCCCCCCCCCCCACCCCCACCCGAAAAAAAAATATTTGCTTCACTTTATGAAGTATAAACAGAGCTGTTCTTACTCACTCCGGTGTCTGCGTCCACGTCTGCATCCTGATTTCTGATTTTTAGTTTTCGTGCAATGGAATGTTTTTACTTTTTCTTTATGTTTTTTAGAAAAATGCTTCAAACTTTAAATATTATACTTGCCTTTTCATCACCCAGATCATGTGTGGTAAGGTTCATAACTCTAGGAACCATATTTTCAGAATCTTTATCCCTTGAAACTTTCAATTTTCCTTAAAAAATGTAATATTTTACTATTACTTCTTTATTTCTTGAGGAATTTACTTAAAATTTCAAATACATGTTCCTTATTATCACCCTGCTAATGTTCAAAACTCTAATATATATATATATATATAGTTCACTCTAGCACCCATATTTCTAGAATAATCTCCTCTTTAAACTTAGAATTTTCCTGAAAAATTGTAATATTGTACTATAATTTATTTCTAGAGGGATTCTTATGTGTAGTGTGTAGCATTGTTGAGTAGGCCACTTCCATGTTGGTTCAAATCATGACCTTAGGGTCAATATTGGCCCCGCCCTGGGGTTTAATATAGTTGTATTGGAAACACTTTGAAAATCTTCTCTAAAACTGCTGACACAGAGCTTTGTAATTTGATGTGTGGCATCCTCTAGTAGATCTCTACCAAGATTGTTCGTATTATGTCTTACTTGTTTTTCAGACTTGTATAGCAAAGACCTTTTATAGGAAAACACTAGAACTCAACTATTTACTTACAGCCTGCTTGGCAGTTCTGTTGTTTTATGTGTTTTACAAAAGCACAATTTAATTTTATTAAATATTTAGCTCTTTTATCATACATTTGCATTTTACTTTAGGTTGGTAACATGTCAATGACTGAATGATAGACAGTTGCGGTAGTCTTCATAGTGCCAATATATCACTGGTGAAGAAGTCTTGAACAGTATGGTAAGTTAGGCTTTTTTGATAGTTGTCATCGCACAATTCACGTATTAATGTAATTGTGGTAACTCCACTTTACTGTATGTTTGATAGATAAATGGAGGTTGTAACTGCCTGTCGAATATTTTCTCTCCATTGCAAATTTTTTCCATGCAAGCCTTGTAAGCCACATGGGTCTGTAACGGAATGAATGCTTATTTTAACTTAATTTATAATCAGGGCCTCAAAGGTGATGTGTACAAAGAGACAAAACAGTTTAAATCAATAAAAATCTTTTATTATTAGCAAAATTTTGTAAAGAGAACATAAAGGGAAATAATTGTTTATACAAACATTTTAAATAAAATACTTCAATATTACATACATTATTTATAGCATTGAACTAAATATTATAGGATAAATAAATTGAACAAAAATTGTATACTAGAACACATTAAACAAATAAATAAATAAATAAAATGCAAACTTTAAAATTAAACAAAAATAACTTGTATTAAGAAAAACTCTATTTACATTTTGTTAAAATGATTAGTCTCAAATGAAATGCGGTAAAAAATATACAATTAAATTAAATACATTGAAACACATACAAATTGATTAAACTAGATAGAATGCACTTAAACATTTAAAAGATAAATAAAACTAAATATTAGTTTACACAAACATTTGAAATAAAATAAAACAATAAAATACTTCAATATTACTTGAATTATTCATAACAGCATTCAAATATATATAATGGGATAAATCATTTAAACTAAACTTGTAAACTTAAACACATATAAATTAAACAAAATTAAAATGCACAGCTTTAAGATAAATTACACAAAAATAAATTGTATCAGAATTATATAAAATGAATGGAATGCAATGAAACATATACATATTAAATTAAATATATAAAACACCTTCAAATTAATTAAACTAGAAAGAATAAACTATAACATTTTTAAAATAAATAAAACTAAATTATTTATCGACCTTAAAAAATTATTTTAGGAGCAGAGTCATTCGTTTTGTTGTAGACTTGTGTGGACTTGCAGGACTTGAGTGGCCGAGATTTTCAATGGAGAGACTGACTGAAAGCCTCCATGTCTTGTAACTTGAGTGTTACTAGTATAATAGGTCACTTATATCTCAATGTTAACATAACTGAAATACTGTACTTAATAAGGGAGTAATAATTAACAGAATAAATGGTAGTATTTGTTATCTTAATAGTGACTTAGATAAATTTATAAAAAGGAATAGTCCTTTGTGAAAATCAAAATATTATATCTGAAGCAGTTTTATCTAATTTGAAAGGTGTGACCACAGGTAACAAAGGTATATACAAAAAAATGGTAAAGGTATATTCTTTTATTTTTTCCTTCGAAAGGTATTATTGAAATTTATTTTCTTTTCAAAGGTCTTCATGTTAGGAAGCTAGACGGTCTCTGAAATTATTTTTTTACTAATCCAAGTTAGGAGTTAGTATGTAAGCACTCAGATCATATTGTATGCAGCAGTTATAAGGTGTACAGCATCAGTACAGCATCTTATTTCTTCTTTCAGTCAGCTCACTGAGTGAGTTTTGCTGACACTCTTTAAACCTTGGTAACAAGCCTTCCGGCTTCTAGCTTTGTTGAATGTGACCTTTGGGTCACAGGTGGACTGACAACGTTGCAGTCATCTCCTTTTTTACTAAAGCTATACAATACATTCATGCCTACCAGTCTCCATCATAACTCAAAAAATATTGAGCACAGCAGTTTCTCTTTTACCTCCCAGAAACATACAGTTCACCTTTCTCCAAAACAAAATACATGTACACATAAACCTGCCAGCCTTCCCTCCCTGACACAATGTATTCATCAAGCCCATGCTTGCCAGGAGGCTCCCCCTCCAAACAGATATCTAGCTCACACTTGCAAGGCATCCCTCCCACAAAGTATACATTAAGCCCATGACTGCCAGGCTTCCCCTCCTCAAGTATACATATAGCTCATGCCTGCCAAGCTCCACTCCTACAAGACATTCATGAAGTCTATTCCTGCCAGGCTTTACACCCCAAAAATTGTATATCTAATCTAATATACATCTAGCCTATGCCTACCAGGCTTCTCTCCTGACAAAATAAACTAGTCCATATCTTCCAGGCTTCTTGCCTGACAAAATATACATCAAGCCCATGCCCACCAGGCTTTTCTTCTATATCTAGCCCATGCCTACCAGGCTACTCTCCACCCAAAATAAAGATCTAGCCCAGTCGTTCCAAGCTTCTCTCCAGTCTAAGAATACATATAGTTCATGCCTTCCGAGCTTCTCTCCAGACCAAATATACATCTAGCCATTCCTTCCAGGCTTTTATCAAGACAAAATAAACAACTAGCCCGTGCCTACCAGGCTTCTCTCCTGACAAAATATACAAGTAGCCCATGATTACCAGGCTTCACTTCCATCAAAGTATAAGCCTATCAGGCTTTACTCCCAACAAAGTATATGCCTGCCAGGCTCCTCTCTACCAAAAGTATACATTTCATGCCTGCAAGGCTCCCTCCCCTTGTGTATACATGAAGCTCATACCTGCCAGACTCCCGTTCCAAAGCATACAACAAGGGTATGCCTGCTGCTAGGGCTCTCTGCTAACCCATAATGATACAGCAGTCCCCATACCTACCACCAGGCTGTCCTAATTCCAAGCTATGCATCAATCCCATGCCTACCAGGTCCTCCATAATGTAGGCAGCAAACCCATGTCTGCCAGGATCCTCAAATTTTCTGTTCAGCTGCTTTGTGAACTGGTAGTACAGATGCTTCATTTCATTTTGAGCGCTTGTTTTTCCTTGTTAATCATTCTGAACTTGAAAAATATGCATTTAAAAGTACTTGCTGCATCTTAAGGTTTGTTTTGGCCACTCGTTAACAAAAATCTATCAAATATCAGTGTAGGTTGTGCATATTAAGGACTGTTTTGGCCAATTGTTGTTGATGAAATTATCAGCTAAGTTCTGTAGTTTAAGTGTAGGTGTTGCATTTTAAGGACTATTTTGACCACTCATTTTTACAAAATTTTCTTGTAGGTTTTGTAATTAAAGTGTATGCTTTGAATTTTAGGGACTGTTCTAACCACTTATTTTTTCAGCTACAGCCAAAGTGCTGTTCAACTTGGTACATCTGTCTTATACCCTAGGTGTAGGGATTCTGTAAGGCACTTATTATTGCCAGATGAATCAGATTTACTTAACAAAAGTCAAAGGTACTGCATTTAAGGACTTTTAGGCCACTCATTTTTGTCAAAATTTCAGTTTAGGTTATCAGAGAATTGCGTAAATACTGCACTTTGGGGACTTTTAGGCCACTCATTTTTTTCAAATTTCAGTTTAGGGTCTGAGAATATTGGATAAGCATTGCACTTTAAGGACTATTGGGCAACTTATTTTTGTCAAAATTTCAGTTTAGGGTCTGAGAATATTGGATAGGCATTGCACTTTAAGGACATTTAGGCCACTCATTTTTGTCAAAATTTCAGTTTAGGGTCTGAGAATATTGGATAGGCATTGCACTTTAACGACTTTTAGGCCATTCATTTTTGTCAAAATTTCAGTTTAGGGTCTGAGAATCTTCATTAGGTTCTACACTTTGAGGACATTTAGGCCATTCATTTTTGTCAAAATTTCCTGTTCTGACATTTTAGAAAAGAAGCTTTATTATACTAGGGTCATTAAGATAGATGTCCAGGTAAGAGATGTCTGTTAGGTACTGAATATGAAGCAAAAGAACTTTTCCTTTTGGTATTAGAATGTAAGTGTAGGTGCTTCATGTTGAGGACTGGTTATAAGTTTATTAAATGAATAATTAAGGCTTTAAATGGGCTGTGCTCCAGATGACAAAAAAAGAAAGTTTTCTTGTATTATAAATTTCTTGTAATATTTATGATTAATGCTTAAAAAATAACCTACTGACAAAAAATAAGTCAAATAATTACATTATAAATTGATTTTTAAGCCCCCTCTTCAAAGAAGTGGGGGTATATTGCTTTGCATTTGTCAGTCTGTCGGTCGGTCCGTCGGTCCGTAGACCAAATAGTTTCCGACCAATAACTAAAGAATGCTTAGGCCTAGGAACTTCAAACTTGGTAGGATGATTGTCCATCACCAGTAGATGACCCCTATTGATTTTGGGGTCAAGGGGTCAAAGGTCAAGGTCACATTGACCTTGTAGGTAGAAACGGTTTCCGACCAATAACTAGAGAACGCTTTGACCTAGGTTCACCAAACTTGATGTGCTGGTTGGTCATCACCAGTAGATGACCCTTATTGATTTTGTGATCATTAGGTCAAAGGTCAAGATCACAGGGACCTTCATCCTGAAAACGGTTTTCGATCAATAACTAGAGAACGCTTTGACCTAGGTTTACCAAACTTGGTATGCTGGTTGGACATCACCAGTAGATGACCCCTATTGATTTTGAGGTCATTAAGTCAAAGGTGAAGCTCACAGGGACATTGATCCTAAAAACGGTTTCTGATCAATAACTAGAGCACGCTTTGACCTAGGTTCACCAAACTTGGTATACTGGTTGGTCATCACCAGTAGATGACCCCTATTGACTTGAGGTCATTAGGTCAAAGGTCAAGATCACAGACTTTCATCTTAAAAACGGTTTCCGATCAATAACTAGAGAACGCTTTGACCTAGGTTCACCAAACTTGGTATGCTGGTTGGTCATCACTAGTAGATGACCCCTATTGATTTTGTGGTCTTTAGGTCAAAGGTCAAGCTCAGAGACTTTGACTCTAAAAACGGTTTCCGATCAATAACTACAGAATGCTTTGACCTAGGTTCACCAAACTTGGTATGCTGGTTGGACATGACCAGTAAATGACCCCTATTGATTTTGAGGTCATTAGGTCAAAGGTCAAGGCCACAGGGATCTTGATCCTAAAAACGGTTTCCGATCAATTACTAGAGAACGCTTTGGCCCAACCACAAGCAATTAGGTGCTGCCGGGGGGCGTTTATGTTTTACAAACATTTCTTATTCCCTTTTGAAAGTGCTATACCGTAACGCGACGGTATAACTATATCGTATAAGATTTAAAGTAAATATCTATTTAACAAATAGATCTTCTTCTGAAGCCAAACGCAAACGGTGTTTTTTTGTTTATTGTTTTTTCTGTTTTTTATTATTATTGATTAATTTTTCTTTAGGTGTGTGTATTTACTATATTATATAAATTCTAATTAGACATGAATCTGATATATCTTTTAAAGTCATTCTTTAAGTTAAAATACTAAAACTTTTTTTTTCTCTCTTTTCTTAATTTTGACTTCGCGGGTTTTCAAACAGAAAACAAACAAAAACAAACAAAAACAAAAATCACTAAAATTGTTAGGTAAGGTCTCTATAGCGCAAGGCAAAGCGCACAACGCAGGCACGCGTGACTGGTCTGAAACCCGTTTAGTTTGGCGAAGATCTGGTTATATGAAGCAGACGAGGTCAACGCCATTCTACGCGTCCGAGCCCTGCTGACGTCGGGGGGAGGACTGAAGACTGGTTGAAGAAGACCGATGAAGAAGATCTACAAGGCTCTGGGCCGTTGTTATTGCTGCTCCAATCGAGACACCTACCATCTGGATGGCGGGCAAATCGGTTAGAAATCCGATGGTCGGTTGGACATCCGACTACACCAAGTCCTTGGCTCCTCCCTCTTCCTTCTACTTCCATTTAGACACTTCAAGCACATGAATGTAGCTTCAGACAAACCCCTCCATACACACCAAAGTCTAGATCCTAAACCTTGTATAGCCCAAAATAGTCTCAAGCCCCCACCCCCCCACAAACACACTCAACACACAGAACCCACATGTAAATTTATGAGCTGAAGCTACTATTCATGAAAGGATATAAGCATAGCGACAATGTAAATAAAATTTTCATTCTTTTAATATGAGCGCTATGTGCAATATATCCTGCTTGACCAAAAATACTAACGACGTCTAGACTTTCTAATGGGTAAGGCATCATTTGACTTCATTGGTCACGTGTCTGACCTACTTTTTTGGCATCAAAAAAAATTAACAATTACCGTAAATGCTAAAAACTAGCACCTTAAGATTCTCCCTTTTAGATTTCAAAATTAAACTACTTTTAGACATGCTGGGAGACATGTCGGGGTCCGACCACTAGTGCTGAAAGGCTTGGAGGACCTTCATAAAACTCACATCATCATCATAAGGTAAATATCTGTAATATAACATGCGGCGATGGTGGTGACAGTAAAAGCGTTGGATATATTTTGTTAACATGAGGGTCCAGCGTTCAAATCAGGCTGGAGCGAAAATATTTTTTTATTCTATTTTGACTTTTATAATCAGTTTTGAAGTAAAATATGATGTTGTTATAATCTCACGGCATCTAAATATATAATTTATGAAAAAAAAATGTTTCATGTCAAATCTGGAGTACAGTCTCTTTAAATCATTTGGTCACACACATTTCTTATTAAAAATTTTGGTTTGGTAATACATAATAATGTTAAGAATTAGAACTGAGTACTATATAAGTTTGTTCAACGGCTAGGTAATTATCAGCAACTCTGGTGAGCAGAGTGGGGGGGGGGGGGGGGGGGGGGGGGTAGGGAAAGTATTTTACTTCAAATGTTCTAAATGATAAGGAAAATTAAGTAGTGTTTTTTGGCACACGAATGTTTGCCAGTTTTACAAATAAATCTAAAAACAGGTTAAGTTAAACCCTAAAGGCAATTATTGAAATACTTCCACCCTTATGAAAACAAATAAGTTTTGTATTTAAGGTATACATATTTGGTTTGTCCTTTCAGAAAATAGCTTAAACCATATCCTACAAATTAGTAGGGTACATTCTGTTAATGCTTTTCTTCAAACTTATACATATAAGCATTAACAAGTTAATTTAAACATTGTAAAATCATTTAAAGTTAATAAATATTAATGTAAATCATTTACCTTTCTTTGAAGATTATTTAATAGGTAAATTTAATGTCAGTTTATTAGCCTTAACCAGTTTAAAAGGGACATGTAGTTAGAAATAAAATGTAAGGTCTAAGTTTATGAAAAGTATTTAGGATTTAGGGAATGTGGTAATTATATACTTTGACTAATTAATCAAAGCGTAATGACTGATTAATGATTTGCAAACAAGTAGACTGTTTGCCTAAGTTCTGATTGGCTGTACATTTACCATGCAGTTTACTGCTTATCTCCTGTTGCTGTCTGCTAAACACATGTTTATAGTTCATCTGACAGCAATTTAATGCACAGTTTTGTGACACTCAATGGAACAAGCTACAGTTTCTGGAATACTCTTAATGTTGGTCCTTCACGCATCATAATCTGTAGCTAATTGATGGGTCATAAAATAGAGATTATCAGATCACTTGGGGCTAATTTATTGCACATGGATTAGACAGGGAATGAAGGTCTTTGATTTTATGATAGTGAATAGTCAATGAGGTATTCTATGTTGAATGTACACAATATGAAACATGAAATTTTTTTTATCTTTTTAGGTTGAACACTGTTCAAGGTTATTATAATAATTCTGACCGAGAATAAAAATGGCAGTGTATTGGTTTTTTCTACATGTTTTAAATCATTACAATAATGAAATATTGAATTCTGTAATACCGCATGATAACATCAATAAAATCATCACACTGTAAGTAAGTAAGTATATTTTATTATAGTGATATTGTGTATAATATTTACAAATTATGATAATAACAAATAGTTTTAACACATGGCCTCATTGGGCTTATAAGTCACTTTAGTTGATTAAACATTAGAATAGAATGCATATAGTGATAACTGTACGGCATTTTAAATAAGTATGTATATTATTGATATTTTAAGTCTCACAAGAAACAAAAATATATACAAATGATATGTCTGAAAGAGAGTTGAAAAGAAATAAGTACATATTACTTAAAGTTATTTATAATTTTAAGCAAGAGATTTGTAAAAGTGCAGATAATTAATTGTACAATGTAGAATTTCTTCTAATCATGCCACTAAATCTTAAAGCGTTAGAAAAAATTTATTAGTAGCAATTGATCTGTATAGAATATTGTGTCTGATGTCCTGATAGATGGAACACTTCAACAAGAATGAGTTTCATCTTCTACTTCACTTATATTATATATAATTTAATCATGTATGTGCACTTAATAACAAGAGCTACGATTACTTGTTTTGCTTGTTATTAGCAGTTCCTGCACAATAAACTTCATTTAACAAAAACAAAAAAAACAAGCAAAAAAAAAAAGACACACATCTTACATTAATTTGTACAAATATAGGTTAAGCCATTTGCAAAAATATTTTTAAACACATGCTTATATTTCCATCACAGTTATTTAAAACTTTCAAACAACGAATAGCCAGTTCACATTGAGATTTCACAGTTCAACAGATGATTTTTTCTGATCATATATTACTTTTGAAGTTTTCATACTGCTTCTGTTCATCTTTTGGTTTCCTGAAAAAGAGGTAGTAATGCCAATTTATCCAAACACAACTTTAAAAAGTTCTTCACAAATTGAGTGAAATTAATACCATATGATGTCCAGCATTAGAAGTTTTAATGTGATCAAATAGATAACATGACATAATTTTGTATTATGTATTCAAAGATACTTTTAAAATGAAGAGATTTTTGAATGGATGACTTACATTTGAACTATGATTTTTATTATGTTTCATGTTGTGATCTTTGACTTCTTAAGATGTAGAACGGGAAATTCTGCAATAAATTTCCTGTACTTAATATTGTTTGCCTGAAGCTTCAGTAGGTTGGCTCCAATTTTGTTATCGGGTGCAAACAATATTTTCATATTTCTTTGATCTGTGTTATCTGTTTTTACAAGAATTCCATCCAAAATTTCTTGCAATTTATTGATGTCATCATCTCTGCCAGTGAACGGGGGAGGGTCCCTTGCTATCATCGGAGGTGGTTTAAACTGTTTAAATCCCAACACTTGGAGGAAAGTGTTGAAAGACGTTGTGTGTTTCGTCTCCAAATTTACATCATCGTTATTTTCATCTTCACTGTCAATTATCATTTGACGAATAAACGATTCTTCCAGAGAAAAACTGTTCTCCGAATCGTTTTTGGGATCAGTCACACTAGAAACATTTTCAATTATTAAATCTTCAATGTGTTGTAAATCATACATATCTTCCTCTGGAGGCTCTTCTATTTCAGCTAGGATAGGTTTGACTGGAATCCTTTCAATATCTAGTATGATGTCGGAAGTAAAGTTGAGTGGTGTTCTCTGTAAAAAAGAGTATATTTTATCTTGTTTATACATTCAAATACTTCAAAAAGTAAATTTATTACAATATGGCTGATAAGCACAATTAAATATGTTTTCTGCAATTAAAAAAACAAATATTTTGATAAAATTTAATTTCGCAGGGATCAAATTTCTCGCATCAGATATTGATGTTTTTGTAATTGTGTAAAATATACACAGCTGTATTATTATCAAAAATAGATATTCCCAAAGCCAAAATATGCACAAATCAAAACTCCAGACACTATGATAACACTGTAGTTGATAAAAAAAATATTGTATTCATTTTCATTTATAATATTTGTTTGTAAAAATAACATTAAAGTGAGCACATTAAATTGAGCACATTAAGGCTTATTATCTGTGTAAGGGAACATGCTTTTTATAATTTCGTTAAAGTTAAATTTGAAGTTTAAGAGTTTAAATGCAACTTAGTTTCTGTGGGTTAAACTGCCTTCCATCAATTTTATTTCTAAAATGCTGTTCCAGAAAGACAATTTAACCATCTCCTCCATATTATTATTACTTACTTTGTATATTTAACAATAAGTATATATTGGAAATGTAAATAAACTCACCCTTTCAAATTTGGCATCCACAGAATGAATCACAGAAAACACCTTTCTCTTCTAATCATCTAACTTCATTCATGTATTTATGTATTTTGCTGAGCAAGTAACATCTGTTACATGGAGGGATGCTAGGCCACATGGGGTCAGTTGGGATGTGCTAATGGCTATTTTATTGGTTTACATCAGCACTGGCTAATCAGCTAATGATATGCCATGATGTTAACCACTGCTCAATTTGAGCTCTATGGTGTATGTTGTTCCTTATAGTGTGATGGAATAATACGTTGTTATTGTGCGTACGACTGTTGTAAATTGCCTACTTACCAAAATTTTTTGTGACCGTGTATTATTATTTATTTTAGTCCGTCTGTCAGAGAAGGGAAAGAATGTCTCGTGCTTTGTGAAGGATAGCTTGAAATGCCTCAGGGGTAAAGGAAATATACCTGCTTGGCTTTGGGAGATGTTGATAAAGAGCAACAAATTCTGATTCAGTCAAGTAATTTTCAGAAAACTATTAATTTTAGGATTGATAATATCTTTTGGTAATATTTTTAACAAATGAGCTGCAAGAAGGTAATTTTAGAAAAATAGTTTTTTTATCATAAGTGAAATAAGCAAATATTATAATATCAAAGTTTATTGCATTGCTAGGCACAGAAGTTTGTTTCTAAAATTGTGGATACTTTGTCAGAAAAGTTTATGTATTTTCTAGGAGAATAATCTTGGAACATATTTATTATCATTTATTCGAGTAATGGTTTAAATGCTATAAGATACAATTTGTTCTATGAAATAGTTACGTTACCAATCTGCATATTATAAACATGTTGATTTTTGTAACATAAATTTAGTTTCCTTTGAAATTCTGACATAATAAAAATACAGTTGCTTAAGTTGGTATACATGTATATGTTTGAAGTATTAATCTTTTTGTAATCAGTTGAGGAAAAAGCTTGATTGTTCCATTGAACATGCTTCCTCGAAGAACTGTTTGGATTTGGAATTGCTATGAGCGTAGCATAAAAAACAACAACAACAAATAAACGTTTGTTTCCCTTTTATTCTCAAATATTTGAAATCTTTGAACTTATGTTGAACTTCTCGTTGCATTTTCATGTTAAAGGAATTGAAAGACTTGCTTGAATAGTTGGTCTTGTGAACACTGATGATGCTAACGAGTTTTAATAGAGGTAAAGCTGTAAAACAGAATTTGTATCACCAAATTAGGAAATGAACTTCACATAGCTCATGTAGTATGTACATGAAATGATTGAATATGAAAAAAAATTCTAAACAGGAAAAACATTTGTTTAATTTTGTCAAGGTATTACATGTAAATATATGTGAAAAAAGTCATCTTTTTCTCAAAAACCACTTGACACCGATCTTTGTTATTTGATGTGAGGCATCCTCCCTACCAAGATTATTCATATGTCCCTGGTTTCAAAATTAGTCCCGCCCCCAGGGGTCACTTGGTTTTGCATAGACTTATATTGGAAGAAACTTCTGATTGCGAAGCACACAGCTTTAATTTGTTTAAGTGTTTAAATGGGAAGCTTCTTGCTCCTGGAGATCTCAGACTGTATCATATATACAACTTGAAAGGAATTGAAAATATTTTGACAAAAAAAAATACAATACATGATATTGTTATGATGTGCAGAGCATAGGTTTTGGCTGACTTGGGTCATGATCAAAGAACTCTGTCATACCAATATAATGTGTGAATATTTTATGTCATCAATTTTTATCTCCTTAACTGCTTAAGGAAATGCATGACTAAATTAGTCATCCATAAACATTTTGAACTTCCAGACATTGTTATGTAAAATACTCAAAGGTCATACACTGTCAATAATTACCTTCAGGCTTATATTGTCTTGCTTCAGAAGAGCTCATGTTCTGTAGATGTACTGTCATGCCAGCTGGTAACAGATGTTGTATAGTTTCTATCATCAGTTGCTGCCATCCATTGGAGTGAAGATGCCAGGATGATGGCAATGATTAGGATGGCTTTGAATAGCCTTACCTTCCAAATACTACACAGAAGATGCTAATGGTTTGCAGTACCTGCTATGGCCTGTAAGTGATGATATCAGTGAGATAGTCCCTCAGAGAGATTTGAATGACATCAAAGGAAAAGGTAAACCTAGTTTCTTGGTTTTATGTAAATTACTGTTATGTAAACTACTTTGGATAATTTATAGTTTCAAGAGAACTGGAAAACGTACTTTAGATGAAACAAATCATAAAAGACATGAGAAAAGCATAAGTGATATTTTGTGTTAACTAAATGCTACAAAGACAGATTAAAACGCAAAAAAGATAAGGTAATATTTCTTTTTTTAATGCTAGTGTGTCATTTCAGCTAATCTCTTATGAGAAAAGGGAAAACTGTGTTACACCTTACATCTTCAGAATGTATTTCGAAAAAGAGAAATGGTGTCATTGATACATGTTCTATCAAATTTAAATATTTTATGCACCCACTTTTAAGGAAGGCATATGGTAAACAAACTGTCCATCCGTTTGTCAGGTTTAGTACATGTATATGCTACAAAGCTAGGAGAGCAGGAGCTTAGAACATTGAAGTGTACCATAGCAGCCATGATTGCATCATTTGCTCAGTTGTACCACAATATGAATTTTTCTACTCCAAGTAGTCTTCATTTATTGACCAATGTCTTAGATATTTGATGTGTAGGTAACATGCCAGGACCTCTACTCTTTGGTGGGATTTGAGGTCACTGGGGTTTCAAGGTCACTGAAGCTAAAATAGATTTTATATATTTTGATACAGAGCCTTTATTTATTGACAGATATTAAAGATGATGTTAAAAAGACATTTTACATGTACCTCTATCATCAATTGGGGTCCAGGTCAGCACGGCTAAAAAAAGATTCTTCATTGACAAAGATGTTTTCTGTCATTTCAAGTTTTGTCAGTAGGCAAGAAAATGAAATAAAAAGTTGGATGCAGTTAAAAGTTAAATTAGTGGTCAAAGTAGCCTTTGAAGTACTAATAAGAAGGAAAACAATGACACAGATCTGTACTTGTAGAAAATCTAACTTTACTAGACTTATTTGTTCATCGCGTTTAAGCCCCCGCCATGATAATGGCAAGCAGGCATATAGAGTTTACCCTCTCCGTGTGTGTGTGTGTGTGTGTGTGTGTGGAGGGGGCACATAAAATAGGTGTTCTTGTCCAGCTCATAACTGTTGGATTCGAAATAATTTGGCCGAAGTGATCACGAGCAAGGAACATGTCGCTCGTTCAAAGGTCAAGGTCACAGTGGACACTTGAAGTTTTGACTTAATCCTTATTTGGATAAAGTAAAAAAGGTGTCTGGCTGATAACTTTGTTGTGCATGGTTGGATTTCGAAATAATTTGGCATAAGTGATCATCGTATGAAGTCGGTGTGAGGCGTCTAAGAAACATGTCACTTGCCCAAAGATGAAGATCACAGTGGACACGAAGTTTTGGCTTATTCCTTATATGGATATAGTGAAAAAATTGTTCGTGTCCAGCTCATAACTTCCTCGTGCATGGTGGAATATCAAAAAAGTGTTTATTATCATGAGATCCCCGCCATGATAATTTCTTATTTCTTGCCCATAATTTCAACATTTTCAGCATGCTCATCATGTCATTATAGTAAGGTAGCAGATGTTGAATATGGAATTATCACACACGGCAGGTGAGCAACAAAGAGCAAACATGCATGTAATAGACATTTGTATCGGGCTGCGTGTATGTGTGCTTTGATATAATTATTATGTGGGCGCAACAGAAATAACAGTAGATTGCTACGTAGGGTTTATCCCTAACAATTTTGTTGCCTTGATGCAATCTCTTTAAGGATATTAGAGAGACTGAAGATTTTATACCTGTAAGAGGCTGCTGAACTGGTCTTCGAAAATGCACTACTTACGTGTTCATTTAGAAAAAAGTATTTTGATTTTTTTTTCAAATTAAGCATGCTATTGAGATTGTTATGCAGATACTGTTATTTCCGTCTACAATGCATTTAGCTTGGCTTGCTTTTAGATACATGCATGTTATGTAGCTAGATACAGTGCAGTGGCTAGTGTTAAAATCAGTAGTTATCATTTCATTAAATTTTAACCTTAAAGCCTTGCTTATGCTGTCTTTTAGAAGGGCTAACAATAGTTAGAAAGGTAAATACCTGATATCTTTGCCTTGTCATATTTTTGCCATATTAACATGTTTGCCCACAATGTTGATTCATCATGTTTGTGTCCAGTGTCATTTAGTGGGGGCATCAGTGTCCTCTGGACACATTTCTAGTTTCTATCTGCATTGAGTAAAATTGAATCGAAAAAATCATTTTGACTGTTCCAGACAAATATTAAATTTTTGTAACAACTACCAGAAATGTCTGAAATTTTTCATTTATTTTCATCTTAGAAGTGAAAAATGTTTTTGGTTATTTTATTTATGTAATATATAATGCTTTGTGCTTTTGGCATATATCTTGACATTAGGCATCTTAATGATTTTGAACAGGAATCTTTTACTATATTTGTTATAATTATGGGATTAATGGCTTTGGTGTGTATTTGTGATACGATTGTAGTTTTTGTGTTTTTGTTTGTCTTAAATGTATTTCTGTCTTTATCAGATACATCACAGAAAGTTTGGTCATTTCAGAATAGAAGTACGTTCTAAAAGACATGGGCATTGAAAAACATCCGACTAGTCAACAATATTTTCTTGCTGTACGAAATGTTATAGTGGCAAGCTTAAAAAGAGTTTAGATGGTAAAGATGCCGATTACAAACATGTGTTATTATCGCTAGTTTGGATAATCTGATTCAAGCACAGTCTACAAAAGCAGTCGACTAGGAACACAAGTTTGTTTACTTTTGTGCAGAGGAAAGACTGAGAAACTTTATGATGCTAGAAAACCTGAAAATGCAAAAACAAGCCTGATAAGACCCATATCTGCATATCATGGCTCATATGTGACAACACTGAATAATTATGTAATCTTGACAGATGTGTTAAACTGATTAAGACTTAAGAAATGAATGTTTCAAACATTTTTGTCAAATACAAAAGAGCTAAAGCTTTTACTTTCTCTGTACCCCCTGCAGGTTTTGTTTGAAGCAATTTGTAATCTGGCCCGCGCTGAATTGTTATTTAGGGGTACGGGAGGGCTGTTTTTGAAATGGGATATAAATAAGCCTTGATTAATATATTTATTTATTATTTATTAAATTGGTTTTTCTTTTTTGTATTTATTACAAACAGAATTGTAAACGCAATATTAGTTCAATGGTGATTGGAGCAAGAATGCTGCTGATGACAGTGTAAGGGACTCAACTACTGTAGCAATGTTATGTAAATAGTGTTGGTCAGAAGACAGTTCTGAACACTGAGAGGTAATGTTTCATTTGTGAATTATAATACATACATGCTTTTAAATAATCACTGATAATTTGATTAAAAGCATGTATACAAGATGTAGCTATCAGTCATATGTTCCGATATATCCCCCACCTCCAATGCACCTCCTCCCTGCATGGGAATCCCCTCTACCCCCTACCCTCCTGAGTAACCCGCCACTTAGTTTTTTTCGTTTGTTTCCTTATATGCTTATGTTAGGGTACTTGCCCCCATCCCCACTTTAATCTACTAGACACCCTCGTAAAGGATAGGTACTTGCACCCCACTTCTGTTTGACCAGACCCCCCCCCCCCAAAAAAAAAAAAAAAAAAAAATTTAGCTTCACTTTATGAAGTATAAACAGAGCTGTCCTCACTCACCCCGGTATCTGCCTCCACGTCTGCATCCTGATTTGATTTTTAGTTTTCGTGCAATGAAATGTTTTTACTTTTTTAGCTCACCTGTCATGTAGTGACAGAGTGAGCTTTTCTGATCACCTTTTGTCCGTCGTCCGTCCGTCCGTCCGTTCGTTAACAATTAATTTGTTAACACTCTAGTGGTCACATTTTTGCCTCAATTGTCGTGAAACTTGGTCAGGATGTTTGTCTCATTAATATCTCGGACGAGTTCGAACATGGGTTATCAGGGTTGGAAAACTAGGTCACAGAGCCCAAATATAGAAAAACTGTTAACACTCTAGAGGCTACTTTTTCAGTCCAGATATCCTGGAAATTTGTCAGAAAGGTTCTATCGATCATTTCTTGCTCAAGTTCAAATATGGGTCATCTGGGTTCAAAACCTAGGTCACGGAGCCAAAAAATAGAAAAATCTTGTTAACACTCTAGAGGTAACATTTTTAGACCAAATCTGGAAATTTGTCAGAAAGGTTGCTTCTGTGATTTCTAGCTCAAGTTTCAATATGGGTCATCTGGGTTCAAAAACTAGGTCACAGAGCCCAAAAATAGAAACATCTTGTTAACACTCTAGAGGTTACATTTTCAGCCCAAATAATCTGGAAATTTGTCAGAAAGGTTGCCTTGAAGATTTCTAGATCAAGTTTGAATATGGGTCATCTGGGGTCACAAATATGGAAAAACCTTTTTAACATTCTAAAGATAGCTTTTTCAGTCCAGATAACTTGGAAATTTGTCAGAAAGCTTAATTCTATGGTTTTTAGGTTAAGTTTGAATATGGGTCATCTGGAGTCGAAACATCTAGGTCACAGAGCCCAAATATCGAAAAACTTTGTAAACACTCTAAAGGCTACATTTTCAGTCCAAATGTCCTGGAAATTTGTCATAAAGGTTGTTTTGATGATTTGTAGCTCAAGTTTGGATATGGGTTATCTGGGGTCAAAAACTAGGTCACAGAGCCTAAATATAGTAAAACCTTGTTAACACTGTAGAGGCTTCTTTTTCAGTCTAAATATCCTGGAAATTTGTCAGAGAGATTGTTTTGATAATTTCTAGCTCAAGTTCGAATATGGGACATCTAGGTTAAAAAACTAGGTCATAGAGCCCAAATATGGAAAAACCTTGTTAACACTCTAGAGGTAACATTTTCAGTACAAATAACGTTGAAATTTGTCAAAGAGATTGTTTCAATAATTCCTAGGTCAAGTTTGAATATGGGTCATCTGGGGTCAATTAACCAAGTCCATAGCAACTTTCTTAAAAGCAGTCATACTCAGGTGAGCGATACAGGGCCATCATGGCACTCTTGTCTTTTTTTTAGAAATAAACTTCAAACTTTAAATATTATACTTTCCTTTTCTTCACCCAGATCATGTGTGGTAAGGTTCATAACTCTAGAAACCATATTTTCAGAATCATCATCCCTTGAAACTTTCAATTTTCCTTAAAAATTGTAGTATTTTACTATAACTTCTTTATTTCTTGAGGGATTTACTTCAAATTTCAAATACATGTTCCTTATTATCACCCACATCTGCTAATGTTCAAAACTCTAGTATATATATAGTTAACTCTAGCACCCATATTTCTAGAATAATCTCCCCGTTAAACTTAGAATTTTCCATAAAAATTGTAATATTGTACTATAATTTATTTCTTGAGGGATTCTTATGTGTAGTGTGTAGAATTGTTGAGTAGACCACTACCATGTTGGTTCAAATCATGACCTTAGGGTCAATATTGGCCCCGCCCTGGGTTTTAATATAGTTGTATTGGTAACACTTAGCAAATCTTCTCTAAAACTGCTGACACAGAGCTTTGTAATTTGATGTGTGGCATCCTCTAGTAGATCTCTACCAAGATTGTTCGTATTATGTCTTACTTGTTTTACAGACTTGTATAGCAAAGACCTTTTATAGGAAAACACTAGAACTCAACTATTTACTTACAGGCTGCTTGGCAGTTCTGTTGTATTATGTGTTTTACAAAGGCACAATTTAATTTTATTAAATGTTGAGCTCTTTTATCATACATTTGCATTTTACTTTAGGTTGATAACATGTCAATGACTGAATGATAGACAGTTGCGGTAGTCTTCATAGTGCCAATATATTACTGGTAAAGAAGTCTTGAACAGTATGGTAAGTTAGGCCTTTTTGATGGTTGTCATTGCACAATTCACGTATTAATGTAATTGTGGTAACTCCACTTTACTGTATGTTTGATAGATAAATGGAGGTTGTAACTGCCTGTCGAATATTTTCTCTCCATTGCAATTTTTTTCCATGCAAGCCTTGTAAGCCACATGGGTCTGTAACGGAATGAATGCTTATTTTAACTTAATTTATAATCAGGGCCTCAAAGGTGATGTGTAAAAACAGACAAAACAGTTTAAATCAATATAAATCTTTTATTATTAGCAAAATTTTGTAAAGAGAACATAAAGGTATATAATAGTTTATACAAACATTTTAAATAATATACTTCAATATTGCAAAAATTATTTATAGCATTGAACTAAATATTATAGGATAAATAAATTGAACAAAAATTGTATACTAAAACACATTAAACAAATAAATAAATAAAATGCAAACTTTAAAATTAAACAAAAATAAATTGTAGTAAGAAAAACTCTATCTACATTTCGTAAAATGATTAGTCTCAAATGAAATGCGGTAAAAAATATACAATTAAATTAAATACACTAAGACACATACAAATTGATTAAACTAGATAGAATGCACTTAAACATTTAAAAGATAAATAAAACTAAATTATTAGTTTACACAAACATTTGCAATAAAATAAAACAATAAAATACTTCAATATTACTTGAATTATTCATAACAACATTCAAATATATATAATAGGATAAATAATTTAAACTGAACTTGTACACTTAAACACATATAAATTAAACAAAATTAAAATGCACAGCTTTAAGATAAATTACACAAAAATACATTGTATTAAAAATATATAAAATGAATGAAATGCAATGAAACATAAACATATTAAATTAAATATATAAAACACCTTTAAATTAATTAAACTAGAAAGAATAAGCTTCAACATTTTTAAAATAAATAAAACTAAATTATTTATCGACCTTAAAAAATTATTTTAGGAGCAGAGTCATTCATTTTGTTGTAGACTTCTGTGGACTTGCAGGGCTTGAGTGGCCGAGATTTTCAATGGAGAGACTGACTGAAAGCCTCCATGTCTTGTAACTTGAATGCTACTAGTATAATAGGTCACTTATATCTCAATGTTAACATAACTGAAATACTGTACTTAATAAGGGAGTAATAATTAACAGAATACATGGTAATATTTGTTATCTTAAGAGTAACTTAGATAAATTAATAAAAAGGAATAGTCCTTTGTGAAAATAAAAATATAATATTTGAAGCAGGTTTATCTAATTTAAAAGGTGTGACCACTGGTAACAAAGGTATATACAAAAAAGGTAAAGGTATACTTTTTATTTTTTCCTTCGAAAGGTATTATTGAAATTTATTTTCTTTTCAAAGTTCTTCATGTTAGAAAGCTAGACGGTCTCTGAAATTATTTTTTTTATTAATCCAGGTTAGGAGTTAGTATGTAAGCACTCAGTTCATATTGTATGCAGCAGTTATAAGGTGTACAGCATCAGTACAGCATCTTATTTCTTCTTACAGTCAGCTCACTGAGTGAGTTTTGCTGACACTCTTTAAACCATTGTACCAAGCCTTCCGGCTTGTAGCTTTGTTGAATGTGACCTTTGGGTCACAGGTGGACTGACAACTTTGCAGTCATCTCCTTTTTTTTACTAAAGCTATACAATACACCCATGCCTACCAGTCTCCATCACAACTCAATTCTTAAAAAATATTGAGCACAGCAGTTTCTCCTTCACCTCCCAGAAACATACAGTTCACCTTTCTCCAAAACAAAATACATATACACATAAACCTGGCAGCCTTCCCTCCCTGACGCAATGTATGCATCAAGCCCATGCTTGCCAGGAGGCTCCCCCTCCAAACAGATATCTAGCTCACACTTGCAAGGCATCCCTCCCACAAAGTATACATTAAGCCCATGACTGCCAGGCTTCCCTTCTCAAGTATCCATATAGCTCATGCCTGCCAAGGTCCACTCCTACAAGACATTCATGAAGTCTATTCCTGCCAGGCTTTACACCCCACAAATTGTATATCTAGCTGATACCTACCAGGCTTCCCTCTAGACAATATATAAATCAAGCCCGTGCCTGCTAGGCTTCTCTCGAGACAAAATATACGTCTAGCCCATGCCTACCAGGCTTCTCTCCTGACAAAATAAACAACTAGCCCATGTCTTCCAGGCTTCTTGCCTGACAAAATATACATCAAGCCCATGCCTGCCAGGCTTATCTTCTATATCTAGCCCATGCCTACCAGGCTTCTCTCCACCCAAAATAAAGATCTAGCCCATTCCTTCGAGGCTTCTCTCCAGTCTAAGAATACATATAGCTCATGCCTTCCAAGCTTCTCTCCAGACCAAATATACATCTACCCCATTCCTTCCAGGCTTTTATCAAGACAAAATAAACAACTAGCCCGTGCCTACCAGGCTATTCTCCTGACAAAATACACAACTAGCCCATGATTACCAGGCTTCACTCCCATCAAAGTATATGCCTACAAGGCTTTACTCCCAACAAAGTATATGCCTGCCAGGCTCCTCTCTACCAAAAGTATACATTTCATCCCTGCAAGGCTCCCTCACCTTGTGTATACATGAAGCTCATACCTGCCAAAATCCCCTTCCAAAGCATACAACAAAGGCATGCCTGCTGCTAGGGCTCTGCTAACCCATAATGATACAGCAGTCCCCATACCTACCACCAGGCTGTAATAATTCCAAGGTATGCATCAATCCCATGCCTACCAGGTCCTTTATAATGTAGGCAGCAATCCCATGTCTGCCAGGATCCTCAAATTTTCTGTTCAACTGCTTGTGAACTGGTAGTACAGATGCTTCATTTCATTTTGAGCGCTTGTTTTTCCTTGTTATTCATTCTGAACTTGAAAAATATGCATTTAAAAGTACTTGCTGCATATTAAGGTTTGTTTTGGCCACTCATTAACAAAAACCTATCAAATATCAGTGTAGGTTGTGCATATTAAGGACTGTTTCGGCCAATTGTTGTTGATGAAATTATCAGCTAGGTTCTGTAGTTTAAGTGTAGGTGTTGCATTTTAAGGACTATTTTGACCACTCATTTTTTACAAAATTTTCTTGTAGGTTCTTTAATTAAAGTGTAGGCTTTGAATTTTAGGGACTGTTCTAGCCACTTATTTTTTCAGCTACAGCCAAAGTGCTGTTCAACTTGATACATCTGTCTTCTACCCTAGGTGTAGTTATTCTGTAAGGCACTTATAATTGCCAGATGAATCAGATTTATTCAACAGAAGTTAAAGGTACTGCATTTAAGGAATTTTAGGCCACTCATTTTTGTCAAAATTTCGGTTTAGGGTCTGAGAATATTGGATAGGCATTGCACTTTAAGGACTTTTAGGCCACTCATTTTTTTCAAAATTTCAGTTTAGGGTCTGAGAATATTATACAGGTACTGCACTTTAAGGACTTCTAGGCCACTCATTTTTGTCAAAATTTCAGTTTATGGTCTGCTAATATTGGATAGACATTGCACTTTAAGGACTTTTAGGCCACTCATTTTTGTCAAAATTTCAGTTTAGGGTCTGAGAATATTATACAGGTACTGCACTTTAAGGACTTTTAGGCCACTCATTTTTGTCAAAATTTCAGTTTAGGTTCTGAGAATATTGGATAGGCATTGCACTTTAAGGACATTTAGGCCACTCATTTTTTTCAAAATTTCAGTTTAGGGTCTGAGAATATTATACAGGCATTGCACATTGATGACATTTTAGGCCATTCATTTTTGACTAAATTTCCTGCACTTACATTTTAGAAAAGAAGCTATATGATACTAGGGTCGTTAAGATAGATGTCCAGGTAATGTACATGTGATGTCTGTTAGGTACTGAATATGAGGCAAAAAACAAAACTTAGTCTTTTGGCATTAGAATGTAAGTGTAGGTGTTTCATGTTGAGGACTGTCTGGTAGATCATAACATTTATTATGGTTAATGTTTAGTTAATGAACAATTAAGGCTTTAAATCATTTGGTCACACATTTCTCATTACAAATGCTGATTCGGTAATACATACTGATAATGTTAAGAATTAGAACTTAATAGTAATTTAAGTTTGTTCAATGGCTATGTAATTATCAACAACTCTTGAGAGGGAGGGGAGGGACAGGGGGATATTTTACATCAAATGTTCTAAATGATATTAAGTATTATATTAAGTAGGCATATGAATGTTTGCCATTTTTACAAATAAATCTAAAACAGGCTAAGTTAAACCCTAGAGGCAATTATTGAAATATACCCACCCTTCTAAAAACAAGTTTTGTATTTAAGGTATACATATTTGGTTGCTCCTTTCAGAAAATAGCTTAAACTTTATTATATAAATTACTAGGGTACATTCAGTTAATGCTTTACTTCAAACTGATAAATATAAACATTAATATGAATTAACAAGTTAAGTGAAACATCCTTGTAAAATCATTTAAGGTTAATAAATATTAATGTAAAGCATTTACCTTTCTTTGAAGATTATTAAATAGGTAAATATAATGTGAGTATATTAGCTTTAACCAGTTGAAAACGGACATGGCTTTAGAAACAAAATCTAAAGTCTAAGTTTATGAAAAGTTTTTAAGATTTAAGGAATGTGGTAATTATATACTTTGACTAATTAATCAAAGAGTAATGACTGATTAATGATTTGCTAACAAGTGGACTGTTTGCCTAAATTCTGATTGGCTGTACATTTACCATGCAGTTTACTGCTTATCTCCTGTTGCTGTCTGGTTAACTCATTTTTATAGTTCATCTGACAACAATTTAATGGACAGTGTTGTGATTGAATAATACGTTGTTATTGTACGTACAACTGTTGTTAATTGCCTACTTACCACAATTTTTGTGACCGTGTATTATTATTTATTTCATTGAGTCTGTCAAAGAAGTGGAAGAATGTGTGGTGTTTTGTGAAGGATAGTTTAAAAATGCTCCAGAAATAGAAAAGGAGATATGCTTACTTGGCTTTGAGAAGAAAATAGGCATTTTCTGTTCAGGAAATCAAGATTACAAGTTTTACAACATATCTGTAGATGTTTTCGATTTATAAGCTGTTATCCACATAAAACAATTTACATTGTACTTACCATAGTTATTATTTATTTGAAGTATTGTTTTACATACTACACTAATATACAATTTGTTCTATGAAATTGTAATTTAACATATCTGTACATTTTTAGCATGTGGGTCTTTGTTATAACCTAATTTTAGTTTCCCTTGAAATATTGACATTATAATAAATTAGTTGCTTTAAGTTGGTATATATGTTTAAGTATGTATTAAATTCTTTGCTTTATAATCAGTTGAGGAAATACTTTGATGGTTGCATTAAGCTTACTGCTTTTATCTGGATTAAAACTTGCTGAGCATATTTTTTAAAACTTCTTATGCTCCAGGAGCTGTCTGTTTGTTTCTTTGTCTTTTTGTTTGTCACAAAACTTTAACCTTGACCATTACATGGAAGTCCTTCCACCTACAGCCTCCAAACTTCACAAGTGCATGTACCTTGATGAGCTCTACCCACCAGACTCAATTATAGGTTATGGGGTCAAAGGTAAGTGTCCACCCAGTGGCATGACATTCAATCTAATGTAGTGATTGTTTCTGTTGTTCTCTTTAATATTTGTTGTCTTCTCTTTGCATTTTCATGTTACAGAAATTGAATGATTTGCTTGAAGAGTTTGGTCTTGTGAACACTGATGACTACATTAGCATAAACTAGTTTAAATGGAGGTAAAGCTGTAAAAACAGAATTTGTATCACCAAATTAGGAAATTAACTTCAAATGGCTCATGTAGTATGTACAAGATGATTGAATATGAAAAAAAAGAAATCTAAAAAGGAAAAGTATTTGTTTAATTGTGTCAAAGTAATTTTTAGGTCATCTGTTTTTTTTTTAAGAAAACAAGTCGAGTTCTTGTGTTCACTCACTTTTAAATAATAAGTTATGCTTCACCAAGAGTCCTATAGGACTTTAAAATACTTTCAAACCAGACTTCAAATAAAGTCTCTGGGACTTCAATTTTACTCTTGTTTGCACAGACCTGCTTCTGTAAAAGCATAGGGGACTTCAGCTGGGAGCACTGGGGACTTTGTTGATGCTTATAAAACATTAGAAATTAAACGTTTATATAAGTAGAGCTTCAATGATGCTTGTTTCACTTTGGGAAAGTATTGGGACCATCCCTGGGACTTTATTTGTACTTTTAAGACTTGCGAACTTATTAAACATACAAAAATAAGCAGAACCTCATTTATACTTCTGTGACTTAAGAACTTGAGAAAAAATACAAAGGCAGGACTTCAGTTGTACTTCTAAGACCTGGGAATATAATGTGTGACGTCTCCTTCTTGTATTGATATCTATTATAATTACATTTTATATCAGTTATACTTATTAGTTTTTGTTAAAGATCTATTTAGGAAATAAAGATTAAGAAACTATTCCATTCAGTGTTTGTGAAATCAGGGTGAAATAGACATGGATCCTGAAATTTGAACAAATCTCAGAATGGAATACTAGATTCTTCAACCCTGACATTGTCTTCATTTAGCTTAAAGTCGAGGTGCAGACAGGAATATTTGCTCGCCAGTTTTGATTGTTTTACATAAATTGGTCAGCACTTTGATTTGTGAATATTTTAATACGTAGCTCATCACATTTGTGTTTCTTAATAGCCTGATAAGGGGGAAGATGTCATAATAATTGAAGTTATATTTACATTTCAGAAGAGTACTGCAGTGCCTGTGTCAAGATTCTTGTTGCAGGGAGACCCTGGTGTCACAATACTTGTTAGCTTTGGTGTATTGAGAAAATGGCAGTTTTCAGTGGTAACTCAGAAATTGCAGGTTTGAATAAGTCAGCTATTAGTCAAGTGTGATTTTCATACTTATTGCCTTGCTTCAGGAAGAACTTGTGGAGAATAACTAAAATCAGTTTTAAAAACTTTGTATCTTTTCAACGTGAAATGATTTTATTTAAACTAGAGATGTAGAAAAGTGTTTAAGGTAACATATCCTAGCTGAAGATATCATCCTGTATCAATCCTTATACTTGTATAACACAGTTACAGAGAATTTTGAGAATCTGTTTTATAATTAGGTAACAGTTTATTGGCATTTCCCTTTGTTCTTGTATGAATCAACAGTAACATTGTCACCAAGTCTAAGCTTACAGAAAAAGTATATTTTTTTATACCTCATTTTGTTTTCTTCAGGCTTCTGAGAAGACACACGACCTGGAGATGTATGATTGAAACCATGATTGTCACGTTCAGACATAAAGGTTTGGAATATTAATTGAAAGATGTTACAATTCATGTTACTGGAGAAATTTCATATTATTAGAAACAATGAAAGTTCTATAATTGTAGAGACTGTTTCTAACAAGGAATACTACTGAGTGGACCAGCATATGGAAACACTGGTTTGAACCAGTCATAGTTTTACAGAATCTGAAGTTCATAATCTTATTGGTAAAATATGCCACAGTCTTTTAGAGACAATTTTCAAAAGGTTGTCTTCTACCAGATGATCTGTAAAAATATAATACCGCATATTTACTGACCAACGTTTTGGAGGCAAAAGGACACTCGGATAGTTGCTACATTATTGAGATAATTATTGTGAATTGTAATTCAGCATCAAAAGATGATGTATTTATCACTCTCTGCAAATGCCAGATTGAGGTAATGAATTTATTGTCCAAATAGTGTCCTACCTTCATAAAATTGTCTAGTTTGTATTTTTTTTTCTATAATCATTTCCTTGGCAACTGTATTTTGAGGCAGTTTGTTATACAGAGGAGATAAATGAAAGACCAACACTGACTGATGACACTGTTTTTGATAAAAGGTGGAATAAATTGAGAATATGTAGATCTTACAATGAAAGATACAAAATATAAATACAAAAAAACTGCAATATTTGTTTAACTTCTTACAGAGTCACTGAATAAACTCTGGCGTCTTATTAGGGTATGTGACATCATTTTGAAAAGAAATGCATATTTTATTTTAGCTTTAATTTTCAGACATTACGAGACATAATTTATACAAATTAATGTTTAAAAAGTCAATTTCCAAAATACTTCAATGTTCATATGCTATTTTGTTGGGGGAGGGGGAATTTTCTATCCATCTGAATAAAAAATAACAAAAATGAATAATTTTAAAGCATCATTGTATGAAGTGGTTTTGGTGTTGTAGAAGATAGTTTCTTACTTAGTTTCTGTAATAAGTATGTTATTATAGGTACTTCTATTCAGTTTTTAATAGATCAATTTTAGATGTAAATAAATTCTCTAATTCTAAATTCAATGTACTTTAAATGAAAGTACTTTTCATGATTATTCTTGTGTTCATCTTTTACTATGTAATATTTTTTTGTGTTAGCCTGTAAACCAAGTCTTTGTTGTGGAGTGGCAGTAGGGGAGATGAAGACTGCTGTACTCTTTAATCTTGAGTTCTATGGTCCGAATCCCACAAGGGATAAAATTTTCTGAGTTACTCCGTATCTCGCACCTTTAGTGTGAGTACTGATTTGAGCACTGAGGGCAGGCATTGTGTACGATTATAATAATTTGTAAGAACCTGTCTCGTAAATGATGTGAAATAACAAATGTTTACATGTATTCTTTTCAAGTATGTTGTTCAGTGCTGGACAATTACTTAGAATACAAAACATCTGTTGTTGGATACTTAACTGTACATATATGTTAAACAAATTTATTTGTTGAGGTCAATACATAAATAAAAAGAATTGGAAGTTTCTGTTTTATACATTTAGTGAAATTTTACTGTTGGCTGTGAGCTAATTCACAAAACCTTTTCTTCCCCCTTGCAAAAGGAATAATCAACGGCCTGGATAATCTAAACAGGATACTACTACTTCCAATCCAAAGATAGCTGGTTCAGATCTTACTAATGTGAACTCTAGTGACTGCCACACTTCAGGCCTTAAGTACAGGTTAGAACCCACGAAGCTGAGTCATCAAGTGGAACTGAAATAAGTTGCATGAGTTTGTTTCTAGAGAAATGTAAAATAGATAAGTTTCAGCTTTTTTCCAAAACAGTGCACAGAGTCGGTTAACAACCAAACCGTTGAGAGCATACATATAAATTTTCAGTGTTCTTTAGATTTCATAGTACTAAGAAATACACATGCACTGTAGTCTTTGTAGAAAAAACATTGAAAGGAATACAAGACAGGAATTAACATCCCATGTTTCAGAAGTACAAATACAACTCTGTAAATATGCTAAACTTCACTTTAATGGAAAAATAGTTTATCTTAGTTTTAGCTTATTAAATGAAAGGGCTTGCTGGATTAACGAGACAAACCTATATGGGTAAAATTTTAATACAAATTATTCTGCCACTTACCTGGTGGACAGGCAATAGATGGCCATTCTATTATTAGCGGGCAGTAAATAACTGACTGACAATAAATTCTTGTTTGACCTGCTTCATAGACACTTTAAAGCCACAAGACACACACACACACACATACACATATATATATATATATAAATCAGTTTGGCACTCTGTGGATCATTCGTATCTCTGAATACACGTAAAATCAAAGTAATAGCCAATAGAAATCTGTTTGATCAAACATAAGTTCACAATTTAAGTGAAGTAAGAAGATTTTGCCGGTGGAAAACACGACTTTATAGACTAAGGCTGGCCACCGTTATCAATAACATTGGATCGTTCGTTTTTCAGGCTGGCCACCGTTATCAATAACATTGGATCGTTCGTTTTTCAGGCTGGCCACCGTTATCAATAACATTGGATCGTTTGTTTTTTTATCTTAAAAAAAAATAACTTCCGCAAAAAATATTTTAAAAAATCAAGGGCTGAAACATGACAAATATACATTTATTGTCATGGAAACATGTATCTTAAAACCTCAACAATATTTGGGAATAACATTGATATTTATGAGTGACTGATTGAATTCAGGAGAACAATCACCATCTAAATTGTATAGTATAAAATCTTAACATTAAAACATGTTGTCAAAAAAGACAAGTTAAATATCTACGTACATTTTTAGGAACAACTGATAAATCATTGATACCATTTTTTCATTTAACTACCTTGTTTAGAAACACGCTATATTACTTGAAAAGTTATAAACGAAATAATTTTAGTCTGATTCTAATAAATCATAATGTCATACACTCGAAGCAAAAACAGTAAGGTGAAAATAAAAACAAATTGATCGAACGAGGATCAAACCCCCGACCTCTAGTGGAAAAAGTTTATTTAAAACGAATTAATGTAATTAAGTCCTTTAACGATAGAAATCCTGAATTGGGTCTCAACTACATTCAATCTTTTTTTTTTATTTCTACACAACACTGGGTCAAGGCTATTTATGACTTGTGGGCCACGAAAGGAAGTACTTTTGACAGAGGACTATTGTAAACTGGATATATCTATTCTTTAAACATTTTCAGGTATATGCAAAAACATGTGACAACCAGAGGACTAGTTTTGATACTATGGTCATGATTTTTCATAACACCACTACACAATGGTGCCATTAAAGGCCTCATGAATTTTCAAAATTATGTATACTGACGGAAAAATATAACTGTGCACACTAAAATACTTAATATCTTTTATTAGGTATAAAATTATTTTAGCAGATTTCTTTTGTGTAATTCACAAGGTAATCTTGTTTCAATAATACTGCTTTTCGCGAGTTGCACGTGCAAAATTTATAGCCCGTAACGGTCGCGCTTTTTACGTGTTTCTTTATGTTAACATCCTCGTACATGCTGTTTCGAGTTATTTTAACCGTCAAATTATAGTGAGCTACCCAGCAGTTCAGAAAAACACCTTAATTTGGATTTTAAGTCTTTGAAGACAATGCCACGCATCTCAGAAAATGATCGCCTACGTGCCGTCGGTATGCTCCAAGCAGGCATTCCTCAAAATGCGGTTGCGCAGCGTTTTGGTGTTCACCGAAACACCATATCAGCACTTTGGCGACGATTTCAGCAACGTGGCAACGTCCGTGATCTACCACGTCCAGGGCGTCCACGTGTGACGTCAATCCGTCAAGACAATTATATCCGGCTTACACACCTACGGAATCGATTTCAACCGGCCACATTAACAGCACGAACAATTCCTGGCTTGAGACCTATCTGTGGACGAACTGTTAGAAACCGATTAAGAGAGCACAGCATTACTCCACGACGTCCTGCGATACGTCCTACTCTTCTCTTACGTCATCGACAACGTCGACGTCAGTGGTGCAGACAGTATCTAAGGCTTCCAAGAGCATATTGGAATAATGTTCTGTTTACTGACGAGTCGCGGTTTCACTTAGAAAGTTCGGACGGACGAGTTCGTGTATACAGGCGTCGCGGAGAACGTTACTTGGATCCCTGTGTTTTTCAACGTCAACGTTTTGGTGGTGGTGGGTCGATAATGGTTTGGGGAGGTATCTCATCTCAAGGCAGGACCCAGCTTGTAATTGTCCGTGGCAATTTAACGGGTGTTCGTTACAGAGATGAGATTGTCATACCCCACGTGCTGCCATTTCTTCAACGTCAAGGGCGTAACATGACGTTTCAACAAGACAACGCTCGGCCACATGTAGCACGTGTAGTTACCGGGTTTCTGGCTCAGCAAAACGTGAGTGTCTTACCCTGGCCCGCTGTTTCACCAGATCTTTCACCAATTGAGCACGTTTGGGATGAGATGAAGAGACGCCTCCGTCAAAGACGTAACCAACCTCTCACGCTGGACCAACTAGCGCAGACATTGGTCAACATCTGGAACACCATTCCACAGGCAGTTATCGCCAACTTAGTTGCCTCTATGCCTCGTCGCTGCCGTGCTTGCTTGAACGCCAATGGAGGCCACACACGATACTGACCTTGTGAAATCAGATTTCATACCTGTCAACTTCTGCGCCTTGTTACTGTACAAATTGTTTTACATGATGAAGTGTTTGTATTGATTGTTAGAAATAAAACGTTGATTGGCTAATTTGCAAAGTTTTATGTTACTATTCCTAATATTAAAAAAAATTCTATATCTTGAAGTATGCACAGTTATATTTTTCCGTTAGTATATAAAAATAATTTGAGTATTAGCAATGTTTTTTTCTTCAGGTCTAAACAGGTGACTTAAATATTCCTTCCTTATTACAAATCAAACCATCTAAGTCACTAGGACGGTCGAGTAAAAACTTGGCATTATCCAACACCTTCCTGCTTTTAATTACCCATTCTGTTCGAATATTTTTCTTTGCAAAAGTAAAGTGAATTATAGTGATGCAAATGCTGATCCTGGTCTGCACTTGTCACAGAGGTTTAAGCAACTACCGCAAGCTGCAGCAGGGTGGCCTTGCTAAGCAAAATGCTCCTCAAGCGATTACTTATCTTTACCTCTTTAGCTGCTCTGAGAATAAAATCTGAATTGTTTTAGGTGTCTACAAATCTCGATGAGAAAAGTTGTTTGTTAAAGTAAAATCCTCGTTAACCACAGGTCCATACTGAGCTTTTCCTGTTCCATTATTCTTCCGTTCACCCAACAGCTGGTATGTGGTCAGTTTCAAATGAAATTCTCAACACTCACGCACCGACTATATTCATGAAATTTGTTTTCCAGAGGATTTGTTGAAATTCTGTTACACTTAGCTACGCTACAAAGCGGGAATCTTTTCTTGACCCTATCAGTTACCTTTACCTACTGGTATTACTCGATATGATACAGTACTTTTGATACTATTTCGTAGAATTTTAGCTCATTGATGTCTTTCCATAAAGATTTTTTTAAACCTGCTCCATAGTTGTACATAAGTCTTTTAGGACGCAATAATATACCTAATGCTTATATATGCAACCTTGACACAGTTCGATTTGTTTACGTTTGTTAAATCGATAGCACGTACGTTTTTACTACATGTACAATTAAAAACATATTCAGTGACACAAACTATAATAATAATAACAATAATAATAGTTATTATGAAATAGAGATCATTCTGATAAGGCTTTCGGGCAGAAATAGTTTGCTAAGAGTGCATCTCACAACACAACGGAAAGATTTAGATTTCATGTAGTTCATTTTATTTAATTCACGCTTATTTTAGGTATATGAGTCATTTGATCGCTCTTAGAAAAATTTTTACGCAATTCTTTTAATGCCTGAAAAGTAATTTGATACAATAAATTTATTAACTGGTTTGAATGCAGTCCTCGTTTGGGATTAAAATTTAAAAAAAAAATGTTTATATATCGATAAAAAAAATTATAAGTGAAAATTATGGATCTGTATTTTCAAGTGTTCTTTCGCTATAAAACTTGAAATCAAAATGTAATGTAAAAACTACCACTACATTATCACGGAGTCGTTCATCTCATGTAACATACATGTATTTGTGGAAAATGTAGGTCCATATGGATAAAATGTTATATAAGATGACACAAATATAAGCCCTATTAGCTCACACTCAATTTCCATGAACCATTCAGACATTCGTTTGATCAACATTGAAAGATTAGGGAAATGTACGTATTTTCGATCGGTTGTATGTAAGACGACGTATTTACACAATTACAATTTTACAGACAATGAAGTGTGGTGTGCAAGTGTACGTTACTATAAATACGCGACCTACAGCAGAATAAAAGAGAGTATGAATTTAAAAGTGTAAGTGCTAATTAAAAAAACATTTTAAAAAAAAAACTACCGCAAGTCAACTGCGAGTAAGTGATTGTGTCAATGAACAGGAAAAAGGGTTTTAAAAACCTGAACTTCAACCTGAAAAAAAATGTAAATTGAAGTCAGCAGTGAAAATGGAATTAAATTTTAAAGGTTTAATGAGTCTTAAAGTTTATCATGCAGAAAACATTAACTTATCGGAGATACTGCACAATATGCATAGGGAAAAAGTTATTACAGCTGAGCAATACTGTGCCTTGCAACAGAAATATTCTTCTAGTAGTTTCAAAGATCCCTGGCAAGGGTTATTTTCACTTCTCATTGATATTTGTGATATTACAGGTTTTGAAGTCTCTTTTCGCGCATGTCATGATTCGAATAATTTCCAGTGGTACAAAGCTTCCCAAATACAACAAGGAACTTTGACCAATGAACCCGAGAAGAAAATATTGCCTGGTGACCAAATGTTCCTTTCGTTCATCACAGCTGTTAGAAAAGCGGTAGATGACAACGTATTCAGTCTAGGTAATAAAGAATCCCTTAGGATGTTGATATCGATAATAACTGACAAAATAGATAGTTGTCAAGACCAGCATAAAGGGTTTCGGCATCTTATTGATATAAGGAACATTTTGTACACAGTTTTGGCTCAGCAATATCTAAACATACAAGACAGGAATAAGGTTATGAGGAAAATGCACGATGCCATGCCAAATGGTGTTGATAGAACAGTATTTAATATACTGTATCATTCCTTAAAGTCGATTAATTGTGCAATTCAAGGAAACATCACGTCTTCTGAAAACCATGAGCAGATAGCTATGCAAAATAACTCAAAGTATAGCTCTAGGTTTCTTGCAATTATAGCTTACACTGGATCGCTGTACAGAACAGGTGTCGCCTGCCAGCAAGAACATTCATCAGATGACTTTATGATTACAAAACTTGCATTCGATCAAAGCATGGCATCTACAGTTGGCATGGACCCTGACGAAGGAATGATTCAAAGGGGTATTATAATGTTAGAACATGCCCGTGATCTTCTTGGAATCGATCTGGACTGCTCAATGTATGACATACAAGACAAACAAACAAGATATATTACACGGGCTAGAGATATAATCAGAATCCTCGAAGATGACTACCTTCCAAGACGGCGAAAAATGAAATTTTTGTTATATAAAGGAAGACTGGCTGAGCTCTGTAATACAACCATGGCTGCTGAGTACGTGAGACAAGCTTTGGAGTTAGTTAACGACGAAACTGAAAAACATAATATGAAAAAGTACTTGGAGTATCTCCAGAAGCAAAATCGGCCGCAGATTTAGAGATTAATTGCTGAACTGTTGGCGCGGAAAACATCTCGTTGCTGGGGAAATATAACGCATTTGACCATATTGTCAGTATCTGTATTTTTGTTGTGTAATCCGTTATTTTCTACACTGTAGATATCTAACTCAATGTGACTGAAGTATATGATAAAGCGTTATTTTGGAGATGATTTTAATCAGATTGCTCATAACCTAGAGTATGCAAAAAAATTTCTGTTTTGGGGAATGTAGTTATTTTCACTGGTAGAAATTACAATTACTAAACAAAACTTAACTGTACACATGCACTGTTCCCGCAATCGCTGTGTATTTAAAGAGTTACTATTTGCTTTGATAAAAATCAAATGGTTTTTTTTTTCACCTTAAAAAACGTGATTATAGTCCAAAAAATGCTTGTCGATTAAGTTATAAATAAAAACAACACTAAAATTAGTTTTGGTTTATATAAGTTGCTAAAATAACGTTCAATGGACGGCTTAGATACGACTTATAAAAAGGAAATATCTGAACATTAATATATGTGAAAATGTGCATTTATCTAGAATTTATTCAAAATTGAGTACTGAAACGCAAGGGAACCAAAATATCAACTTCTGCTAAAAACGTCTTGTTTTTACATTACGCTAAATTATAACCTTCAGAAAAGATCTGAATAGGCTTGTTTCAGACAAAGATTTACTCGTTAAGGTAAATATTTACCAAATCTATTTGTAGAACATATGTTTTCAAGATTTAGTTTAGTACCCAACTTTATGATTGGTTTTAAAACTATTTATATATATGTCTTTTCAATTTTCTTTTAATAGAACTGTTTCGAAACGTACCTTTCTTAAACTGTTTCAATTAGTTATTACAGTATCCTCAGAATTAAATAGTTATAAACTGTCGTACGTTCTGTTTAAAATGTAAACATAAATACTATAGTTTAAAAATCACTTTTGGCAAATAAACCTGTAATTAAGAGAACTACACTGTGACGTGATCTGTCATGTGGGAGACTGAATGAACTCAACTTCAAGATTGTATGTTGTATATGACCTCAACACAAAGCTTCTATGTTGTAAATGGCATCCATTCCAAGCTTCTATGTTGTATATGAACTCAACTTCAAGAATTTATGTTGTATATGTCCTCAATTCCAATCTTCTATGTTGTATATGAACACAACTTCAAGATTGTATGTTGTATATGAACTCAACTTCAAGCTTCCATGTTGTATATGACCTCAACTCCAAGGTTCTATGTTGTATATGACCTCTATTCCAAGCTTCTATGTTGTATATGAACTCAACTTCAAGATTCTATGTTGAATATGACCTCTACATTAAGCTTCTATGTTGTATATGAACTCAACTTCAAGATTGTATGTTGTATATGACCTCAACTCCACGCTTCTATGTTGTATATGACCTCAATTCCAAGTTTCTGTGCTGTATATGAACTCAACTTCAAAATTCTATGTTGTATATGTCCTCAACTCCAAGCTTCTATGTTGAATATGAACTCAACTTCAAGATTGTATGTTGTATATGACCTCGACTCCACGCTTCTATGTTGTATATTGTATATGAACTCATTTTCAATATTGTATTTTGTATATGATTTCAACGTCAAGCTTCTATGTTGTATATGAACTCAACTTTGAGACAATATGTTGTAAATGAACTTAGCTCTAAGCTTTAAAGCTTCTGTCTTGTATATGAACTCAAATTCAAGATGAAAGGTTGTATATGAACTAAACTCTAAGCTTCTGTGTTGTATATGAACTTAACTTCAAGACTTTATGTTGTATATGAACATAACTCTTAGCTTCTGTGTTCAACTCAACTTCAATACTATATGTTGTATTTGAAATCAACTTCAAAATTCTATGTTGTATATGAACTCAACTCCAAGCTTTTATGTTTTATATGAACTCAGCTTCAAGATTTTATGTTGTATATGACCTCAACTCCAAGCTTCTATTTTGTATATGATTCAACTTCAAGATTGTATGTTGTATATGATTTCAACTTCAAGCTTCTATGTTTTATATGAACTCAACTTCAAGACTATATGTTGTATATAAACTCAGCTCTAAGCTTCTGTGTTGTATATGAACTCAACTCCAAGATTTTATGTTGTATATGACCTCAACTCTAAGCTTTCATATTGTGTATGAACTCAACTGTAAGCTTCTTTGTTGTATATGAACTTAACTTCAAGATTGTATGTTGTATATGATTTCAACTTCAAGCTTCTATGTTGAATATGAACTCAACTTCAAAATTTTATATTGTATATGACCTCAAATCCAAATTGTATGTTGTACATGAACTCAACTTCAAGACTTTATGTTGTATATGAACTCAACTTCAAGATTTTATGTTGTACATGAGGACAACTCCAAGCTTTCTATGTTGTACATGAACTCAACTTCAAGTTTCTATATTGTTTTTGAGATCAACTTCAAGATTGTATTTGTACATGAACTCTACTTCAAGATTGTATGTCGTACAGAAACTCGACAAGTTTTTATGTTGTTTATGAACTCAACTCCAAGCTTCTATGTTGTATATGAACTCTACTCTTAAGATTCTATGTTGTTAAGAACTCAACTTCAAGTTTCAATGTTGTACAGGAACTTAACTTTCAACATTTTATGTTCGGTAAGAACTCAACTTCAATTTTTGTTATGTTTTATATGAACTCAACTTCAAGTTTCTATGTTGTACATGAACTTAACTTTTAAGATTTTATGCTGTGTAAGAACTCAACTCCAATTTTTTTATGTTGAATATGAACTCAACTCAAAGTTAATATGTTGCACATGAACTTAAATTCAAGTATCTATGTTGTGTGAGAACTCAACTTCAAGTTTCAATGTTGTACAGGAACTTAACTTTCAACATTTTATGTTCGGTAAGAACTCAACTTCAATTTTTGTTATGTTTTATATGAACTCAACTCCAAGTTTCTATGTTGTACATGAACTTAACTTTCAAGATTTTATGCTGTGTAAGAACTCAACTTCAATTTTTTTATGTTGAATATGAACTCAACTCAAAGTTAATATGTTGCACATGAACTTAAATTCAAGTTTCTATGTTGTGTAAGAACTCAACTTCAAGCAATTTTTTATGTTGCACATGAACTTAACTCTTAAAATTCTATGTTGTATAAGAACCTAACTTCAAGTTATAATGTTGTACATGAACTTAACTGTCAGGATTTTATTTTGTGTAAGAACTCAACTTCAATTAATTTTCTATGTTGCACATGAACTCAACTCCAAGTTTCTATGTTGTTCATGAACTTAAATTTCAAGATTTTATGGTATGTAAGAACTCAACTTCAAGTTTCAATGTTGTACATAAACTTAACTTTCAGGATTTTATGCTGTGTAAGAACTCAACTTCATTTTTTTTATGTTGTATATGAACTCAACTCCAAGTTTCTTTGTTGTTCATGAACTTATATTTCAAAATTTTATGTTGTGTATGAACTCAACTCCACCGTTCTATGTTGCACATGAACTTAACTTCTAGTTTCTATGTTGCACATGAACTCAACTTCAAGATACTATGATGTATATGAACTCAACTTAAAGTTCCATGTTGTATATTAATTCAACTTCAAGTTTCTATGTAGTAAACAAAATAGGACACTATTAGAAAAATGGACAGGACGTGAGAGTTTTGCAAAATACTGAAATAGTATCATTACTTTAATTGTTTATTTTAATCAAAACACACATATGAAATATTAAATGAGAAATGGAAAGATAAATCATAACGAAATCTTGTCTTTCCGTCACAGCCTTCCAAATATTGTTAAACAGTTATGTTAAAAACATATTGTCATTAGAAAAACAAACTATTTTCAGTGAATCTTTTCTTTATTCAGTGAGGACAATGTCAAGGCTGTCCGGTTAGAACTGTTGATCGTGTAGGTTCTGGGTTTTGTTAAATACCTTTTAAAGAAAATCAGCTAATGACTGTGAGTATATACACGTTACATCTGGCTGGGTGGAGAGGTATTTTATTTATCATCATTTCCGTGTTTTTATTCACGGCTTCATTAACTAATATGTACGACAAATGTAGGTTTATTATATGTCCTTTACCTGAAAACCGATACGTAGAAAGAAAATGGTCAATAATTACTTGTCGCTAAAAATAAAAAAATTAAAAGTTTTAGTTTCGTTTTGTATATTGAATCAGTTCCTGATTTAGATTTTGTTTCTACGTTACACTCTGCGATACCATATTGTTTAGTTTAAAACAAACAAAAAATAGAAGAAGAAAAAGAGAAAGAAATAAAACCATCATTTTTAGAATAACTTTAAATATACAACTGAGGCAAATATTTACATTTTTAGTTGAGGGACTGAGATATTGTAAGGCGATGCATTTTAATCTCAACAAAGTAAAATAACCTTTCAAGTGCATTTTATACCTTTTACATTTTCTTAATTTTTAATCATACTAAATCTACATAAATGTATTGATTTTATCATACTAAATCTACATAAATGTATTGATTTTATCATACTAAATCTACATAAATGTAGTACTGTGCTTATTGTTCCATTTGTAAACCTGTGCCAAATTACAGTTTGGTGGATTGACGTTTCAAGTACAACTTGAAACTATTTATGCAAGTTTTGTACATATATTTCATTTATCTGATCTTATCTTCTTATGGTCTTGGGATGTGTTTAATCAAAGTTCGAAATCTTGATCCTTAGTTCATTTTATTCCTGTGCGTATGTCAATGTCATTGTAATTATCTACACTGTGAGATATTCAGTTCCTGATCATATTTATATTTATTTATTATAGGCCTCATCTATGCATATAATTATACATAGCCATTCATATAGAATTATAAGAAACTGTTCTGACATATCAAGACATTATCTAACATGTTTAAAACATTTTTACATATTTGTAGTACACACTGTTAAAACAGATATAACATTTTATGAGCTAAAAGTTTGTCAGTATTAACACTTACTGCCAATTCCTTTACTTTCGGCAGTTGTAGTATTAACATTAACGGGTGACTTACTAAAAAGTTCTATATGTAGAACTAAGTTCTTGTTAAAATTTTTGCCACTACACAGGGGCAAAATTTAATATTGAAAAGTATAGTGTATATACTTGACAGACTTTTGTATTATAACACAAAATAAGATGTTGTACTATAGTACAGCTAATAATTCATACTATATAATATTAAAAAAAAAGAAATAAATTACCTATCACTACAGAGACATAGATATAAGAGATATGCTGCCTGACTGAATGGCTATATATCACACAAATCATCCCAACAAATAAAACATGACGTTTACATTTGACGTTTACATTTCAAAAGTATAGTAGATCTGTACTTGCTACATAATGCTTGATTAAGATTCAAAAGAGTATCTAAATATTTGTCAACTTACAGAGAGCTGCAGGACTCTAAAAAATACAGACTTTAAATGTTGAATATATATATAATCACAATGTTAAATTCGCAGGTGACAAGCATTTTGCTACTTGAAAGTAAATCATAGATAACATATCTAAATGAAATAAAATACAGTTGAAATGAGCCTTCACATGATCATCAAATTTGAATGTCATGTTTTATCTATAGAGTAGAACCTGCTATCATAACATGCATTAATTCACTGTTTATTGTTTACTTCCAAACATAGGGTACTTTATATGCATTCAAGAGACAGTGTACATGTATTTGTGCATTCTCTGAATTGGAAATGAAACTAACTCTAAATCCGTGTAAAAATCACGTACTAGGAACATAGTTGGGCGTTCTTAATAAACGTGTGACTGGAAATCACAACTTTTTATTGATAGTCTTCTTCTAAGACTTTACATGTATGTACTTACAGACAATAAGTTATATTTACTGACATTTTTAGGGACCCAGTCATATCACTTGTACCTGTACCAGTGGTGCGAACTTCCTAAAAAATAATATGTGAATGACTTTGTGACATTATTTCCTCCATTTGGAGAATAGTTCCGTAGTGAAAACTTGTCCTGAGAATGTTTGTTGAAGGCAGATAAGAAAAATAAGCTGTGTATGTCTTAGAAAATTAATAAAACACAAGCGTGTTTCATGCAGGACGTACTTAATTTTCAAATTTTCACTGCCCTGCATCAAGTGTCTGTCCAACAGCCGTAACATTCATATACATATAGAAATCCTTTACCTACATTCGATTACTAAGTTAATCCAACTTAAACGTATGGTTTCGCTCATTAAGATAAATATATTAAAATAAGAGTATTTACAAATGTTCAATAAATATGCAGAAAACACCAACGGTTGGAACACTAACTTGATGACACATCAATTATTGCAAATTAGTTTCATGAGTAGTATCAAGTTCCTAAGCAAATCTAAATTTATCAAAACATAACAAATGTTCAATGTCTGTTATGTCTGTTACATCTGTTATGTACAACCCTATCCTCCATATGAAAATTCAATCCTTAGGTTTGGGTAATGACATTTTCAGATGGTTCAGGTTTTTCGATAGACAACAGTCAGTTGACGTGTCTGGAACAAATTCTACACGAACTTCTGTTACATGTGGAGTTCCACAGGGGTCGATACTTGGACCTTTCTTGTTTTCATTTTATGTCAATGACATGTCAGAAGAAGTAAAATAAGCTACAACTTTATGCTGATGATTCAGGCATACTTGTGTCTGGTAAAAGCAGGACTATTAACTGAAGATCGTGAACTTGTTAGTCAGTGGCCAACTGACAATAAATTATCATCACACCTTGGTAAAACTCTTCCATATTGATTGGTTGTAAACATAAGTTAAGATAAGACCGTAATCTTGAGGTCATTATGTAAAGTATCTGGGTGCTAGTCTTGATTTGATGCTATGGAAGATTCAGTTTTTGAAAAAGCCAATGCAATACTTAAGTTTCTTCATTGTAAGAAAATATATACAGACTATGCATCTTCCAGTTGGCATATGGTTTGACACAGTTCTTGAAAAATAAACTACATATAATTCAGAATAAAATAATAGGGTTTGGACTACTATCGGTCGTGAACATGTTAATCTCTTAACTGCTTTACCAATAAACAAACGAGTGGAGCCGATTATTCTTTGTCACATTTTTAAGGTCAAAAATGGTCTAGCTCAAGAGGGTATGGATGAACATTTTAAACGTCAAGATACCAAACATATCTATATATAAAAGGTTTAGTCACAAAGCTGTCTTTGCTATGCCAAAAGTTAAAAGTTACGGACAAAATCATTCTGCTACTTGAGTTGTACACTGTGGAACAAGTTAGCTTCTTGTATCACACATATTGATAATCTTTGTACTTTTAAACTTTCTATAAAACGCAATCATCTGATAGACAATTTAACATACTTTTAATCTTTTATAGATGGCGAAATGTTTTTGCACGTTTTTTAGTCTTTCAAGCTATATATGTGATAGTGATAAGTTTTATGTCTCATGTAAATTGTGGTAGTTTATACTGTGACTGGCTATGAAATGCTTAGGTTTTTTACATGTTTTATTAGCATTTTATGTGTTATCCCTGGAATTGGTGTGCATGACATGGTTTTCATCTTTAATTAAATTACAAGATAAGATATTCTATTCTATTCTATTTGTCTATTCTATTCTATTCTATTCTATTCTATTCATTTCCCTTACACATACTCATACCCATGCCCATACCTACCTACCTACCTATCTACCTACCTATCTATATGATGATTGTTAGAAGAATAGTTGTAGTATGTATGTAAATCCTCTTTTTTAGCATATTTCATCTTTGCAAGTGAAACTGGATGTGTATGCCTTTTCCTTGCAATATTTCAGGGATATATAGTGTATGTCTAGAGATTTGGAAAGTTCATTTTGACAACACAAATGAACTTCACAAAAGATTCACGGTCTGGTTTCTTCCGTTTTTGTCAAGTCTGTAATATGAATATTAGGTTGCTGGCGTGATTATCTAAAGCCAATTTAAACTCGCCGTTCGGCGTGTAATAAACAATGAAATTAAACTGCTTGGACGTAGTTTCTAATATTATATACTAATACATGACTTATGTTCGAACATATTGCAAATGTTAAATTAGACAACCTGACTGTCTTCGCTGAAATGTATATATATATATATATAACTAAATGACTCCTTCTGAATGTGTTCGAGTATATATTTGTGATTTAAATACAATAAAAACTGTATTTGCTAAAACATATGTAAAACATATGTATGATAAGATGCCAATATGTGGCTTTGAACTAATAGAAAACGATGGAGAAACTGGCATTTCGTAAACAAAAGAGAAAAATACAATAGATTTAGAGCTCTTTAGGGTTGCAGTGGAGGCTATTGCGTTAAATTCGGTACCAAACTCACATAAATCCGGAAGTGGAAAAAAATATGAATAAACTTATTTTTAATGGATTTGTCTTATTTTCGATACATTTTAGACATTGCTTGTGTCTATTATACTTGAAATAACAATTACAAATCACAAAACGCATAAGGAAGTCATTAAAATTGTCATTTTCTTTACAAATTTACCATAGCTTCTGACCTAAGAATATGTGAATGACTAGTAGATAATACACATGATAATTGAGGCACAGCTGTATTTAAAGAATTTATTTTACAAATCATTTAACACACAAAACTGCAGTAATATAATATAACTTCACACAATTCGATTCATCCGATTTTACGGGATGAGATTGTCATTGTGTGCCAGTCGTGTTATCAAGTGTAGAAACTAAAGAGTGGCAAAGCATTTAGTAACAAAATATTCCAATAAAGTATTTATATGATGATTTTGCAATATGGCTAATAAATGCGTTATATATGCCGCGCGTGTTTGGCTTAATTGCAGAATTAACAAACACGCCCAACACCAGCATGCAAACCAAAGCACGAACGAAGTCCCATTTATTTGAGGGACCAGTTTTAACTGAGGAAGCTATGTCAACATATACAACGTATAGTATCAAGTCAAGTCTACTACAATACATGTGTCGAAGGAACTTTATATTACATTAATAACTTCATATGACATCAATTTAACAAAACAAAGATATGCCCAGTGACTGTGAGTACAATGTACACTTTGAAAGTACTGACATTTTCAATATTACTTCAGCGGAATTCATCAATTTTCTCTTGCTGAATACCTTAAGCCGCTAAATCTGTGGTCGATGCTGCCTCTGAAGATACTGCAGGTACTTTTTCATATTATGTGTTTCTGTATCATGTTTAGCAAATACCAAAGCTTGTCTTACGTAACTGGCAGCTATTGTGGTATCACAAAGCTCATACAGTCTTCCTTTATTCAACAAAAATTTCATTTTTCGCCGTTTCGCAAGCTGTTCCCCTTCAAGTATTCTCATAATGTCCCTACCTCGTTGAATCCACTGTATTTCTATATCTTTTATGTCACACACCGAACAGTCCAGGTCAATTCCAAGAAGGCAACGCGCGTGCTCTACCATTGCCATCGTCCTCTGAACTAGCCCTTCCTCGGGACTCATAGAAACCATAGATGCAATGCCTCTTTCAAATTCACGTTTTGCCCTTGCCAAATAATCGGTTGACTGTCTTTGTTGAAAAGCAACGTCATTTTTGTAAAGTGATCCTAAATGCACTACAAGTTCTAAGAACCTCGAACTATAGGTCGAGAGTATTTGCATGACTTTTTGCTCATGTTTTTCAGAAGATGTAATGTTTCCTTGAATTGCACAGTTTATGGACATCAAAGAATGGTACATTGTATCAAATACTGTCCTATCGACACCTCTGGGCATCACATCGCGCATTCTCTTCATAACTATATTCCGTTCTGATATGTCTAAATATTGCTGAGCCAAAAACGAATATAGAATGGTCCTTTCGTCAATCAGAAACTGCAATATTCTAGGCCGTTCTTTGCAGCCTTCTATTTTGCCATCAATTTTCAAAATCAATTCTTGTAAGTGGTGTCTATTGCCAAGTTTGAAACGTTGGTCATCTAGTGCTTTTCTGAGACTACTGAGATTTGTTAGTAATCGTTGTTCATGGGATAATGTGAGTTTTGTGGGTTCTTTTATCAAAGCCCCTCTTCTTATTTCAAGAGCTTTGCTCAATTCAAAACACCTCGAAGCATGAACTGCGCTTACAAAGACTTCGAAACTTGCAATATCCCAAATATCAATGAGAAAAGCAAACAACATTTTCCAAAAATTACTTCCAAGGAGGCAAGATGAGTATTTTTTTCTTAAGTCATGGTATTGTTTATCTGATATAGCGTGGTACGAATGCAGATGGTGTAGTAATAACAACAGATCTATAGTCTCTGCATGTTTTACATCAGTATTGCAAAGACTGAATAAAACATTCAAAGTTTCTAATTTCTCATCAACATTCATTATTTCCACTTAGAGATGCATCTCTTCAGTCATGGGACCAAACGGTTACAGCTCTTGCAGGTGTAATATTTCTCATACTAGTGCAATACTAGTAGTTACAAAATTTGGCATCAGTCGAAGTTATTGCCGTTGGATTTGTCGCAGTTGGATTAGTTTTTAGCATCCAAATAATTATAACTAATTCCAGTTCAGACAGCGTTTTAAATGTGTCAAAACAAATATAACTAGAGGAAATATGAATTACATTCCTATATTCCTTCCGAAGATTTAATTTTCAAAATAAAATCCATAAACATTACACCTAACTAACCGTTCCCTTTTTTGGTTTATTTTTCTGCAATCCTTTATTCTTATATAATCATTTAAAGACCAATTGACTCTATGGCAGATTTCCAAGATAGTATGCGCGTGCATTTATCTATATCGGATATCATTAAAAAGAAAAATCCCCGGTAGAAATATATGCATGTACAGGGAAACTGTAATGTGTGCACGGTCGGACTTCGTCGAGGCAGTCTTGAAAAAAAAGGAGCCAGTTTTACACAGTTCAATTATAAATGCAATTCTTACCTCACTTTTAGTTGGATTCTGGCCACATGTGTAGTCCCAGAAGTACCAAATATGAGTTCAAGCAAATGCCAATTTGGCACACATATGTCGGTTTACCCCCGTGTATCCGGCCAAGTTTTCTTTTTTGATTTGTTTTATGGCTCAAATTCAGTTGATTTACGGATTCAGACAAGTCACAGTCTTGGTTATAAAGGTAAATATTAGCTGTGTAATCATGACAGTTTTGATGATGTATATATATTTGTTTATATTGAATGTATACTTAATCAACTTTAGACTTATCGCTTATCAGGATCAGATCTACTGTCTGACCTCCAGTCCAAACCGGTCTGTGACGTCAGTCAGTCGGAGATCAATATCTATACGTTGTAGTTCTTGGTTAAATAAAAATAAATAATTACAAAGTCAACCATTCGGGTCCAGTATTATCTTAGAAGTAATTTCACTGAGTACATTCTGTTGCTTATTACGCAAATATGTTTTGGTATCAATAATTAAAAAAAACTGGAACTATGATTTGAGAGTGTACTAAGCGTAAATGTAAACACGTGATTACTGTGCTTCAACTGACGTGGCGTGCACTTCCTGATAACTGATGTTACTATGGTATGCAGAATTATAACATTGTTTTAAATCGCACACTGGAGATCACAGCCCTTGTGTGCGTACAAGTCGAGTATAGGCTGTAAGTATGAATGATATTCTGACACCTCTGTGCACCTTTGTTTCCTTTCTAAGAAAAGTAATCTAAAAATAGCCGGTTTAATTTTAAAGCCACGAGTTACTGTTTGCTTACCTATATATGATCAAAATCAATATATAATCTTTAAAATGTGTACAATTTATACTGTATTGCAAAAATTTTTACAGTTTAAATACTTTAAGAGTTTACCTAGTGTAAAAGGTAAATGGAGCTGGGTAGAAATAAAATTGTCTTATAACAAAGTAAATTCTCGTCTGCCGTGTTATAAACTTAATTAATGTTTGTGTTCCCTCCGCATGAATAACCTATAATAATAAATTATGTTGGACATTGTTACAGTAATAAGCATTTTCGGTTTGCTTAAACTATCATTAAATGTATGTTTACAAAACACGTAACTGATACCCGATACAGATACGGTACAACCTCACAATTACGCCAATCCTAATAAAACTTCCTTTTTAGTAAACTACAATACAGGGTCCTGCTTATAAGAGATGTGTAAAATGTTATATTGCATCAAACATACCTACGAGATATGAAGTGCACCACCATTGATGTCTTGTTGATTTCCTATTCTTAAACACACCCAGTGCATATTGCTACATCAGTTATGACTCAGTTTACGATGCTTTTAAAACCAATTTGTGTCATCGCCAACTGCCTAAGTCGGTATGCTCGAATTCACTGATTCAGTATGTTAATATTACCATATGTGCAATGTCTTTCTTTACAGTTCACTTATTCCGTAATGTCGGAAACAGTAGTCACGTATTTCTGAAAGCGTGATTGATATTGTAGTTACAAAAAGTCAGATCGTCGCAGAAGAATTGTATGTTTAAACAAAGTGACAGCTAGTTGCCCGTGAAGGAGAAAATTATAATGTAACACAAAGTGTCTGGCTGAGACAGTTACCTGGACGGGGAAGTGTTGTAGTTGGACGCACACAAACTTTGAGCTTGCATGTTCACCATGTCAGTAACAAGCAATTAAAACTACAGAGAGAGTCCTGATAAAGCCGGTTGTAGATTGTAGCGTCTTAATAAGTATCTGGTGATCGTTTTTGACCATTTTATATGTTGCCGTCGTGTATTGAATGGTTCAAACTTGATAAACAACTTTTAGAAACTGATTATAATTAAATATTTTTTTTTTATTTTGGTGCCAAGATGGTAATTATAGCAGTAGTAATGTCAAAAAAAAATTAACAGTTGTTTTCATCATTCATTAATAAAACATTCCTTAACATTCTGAGAAAATTTAAGTACATGTATAACCTCGTTCTGTGAAAGCTTAACGCGCTGCTAAAACTTCCTGCCTGTGGCCCGCTTATCAGGGTCTTTTTTACGGAAAGTACATAGAGTATATACATGTTACAACATGCACTGTATTCGAATGCGTATATCTATAGCTTAAACTACATACATTTATTACGTATTTTACTGTATATACAATTGGCCAAGATTGATAAAGATTTCGTTATCAGATATTCTGCGAAAAGGAAATATTATGCATGATTTATCAGTTATTAGAGTTTATAATCAGATTCTGTGATTTAAAATTCATTTTGAAGTAGTTTAAAACGGAGTGTATGGAACCTGGTCTTTTGGGAATTTATGGAATTGATTGTACCAGTATTACCGGTAATCAAACACCTTTCATTTTAGTAAAATCTAGAATTTCGAATTTTATTGATACAAAACAACGAACTCAAGAGTAGCCATAGATCTGACTAACTGAAAACTTACATAGGGCATATTAAAGTTAAGGAGCCAACATTTGGAATCACAGAATCCTAGAAGTAGAGAACTATCTCAAATACATCTGAAATAAATCTAATCTCCGCATTAGATTTTCACTAACTGCAACTGGCTGAAATGACTGCTGCATTTATATAGGAATAACTTATTTCCATCAGGAAATGACTGTTGATTAACCAAAGAGAGGTTATTAAGGTAACAACAAAATGTCAAAAATGAGACCTGAAGATATATTAGCAATCCTGAATGTTTTACTAAAAATAAATACTGCTGATATTGAGGAAACAGAATTGTTGGTAATACTAGATAATCTCTATGCCTGTCGTGCTATATCAACTGACCAGTACCGTGAGTTTAAAAGAAAATATTTGCACGGTAGTTTTGATGGAGATGTCTCGAAAATGGTGTTTGATTTTTTCATCAATATTTTGGATATTATTAGTTTTGACAATTTTGTACGTGTAGTTTTTGCTTCGAACGATTTAAAGTTGTGCCTCGCTCTACAAACACATGGAGGGAGTTTGATAGAACAACCTGCAAAACTAACATTATATGGTGACCACAAACTAGTTACCCAGCTATCATGTCTCAGAAAAGTACTAGATGACCAACGTTTCAAACTTGGCAATAAACACCACTTACAAGAATTGATTTTGAAAATTGATGGCAAAATAGAAGGCTGCAAAGAACAGCCTAGAAAATTTCAGTATCTGATTGATGAAAGGACTATTCTGTATTCATTTTTGGCTCAGCAATATTTAGACATATCAGAACGGAATATAGTTATGAAGAGAATGCGCGATGCGATGCCCAGAGGTGTCGATAGGACAGTATTTGATACAATGTACCATTCTTTGATGTCCATAAACTGTACAATTCAAGGAAACATTACATCTTCTGAAAAACATGAGCAGAAAGTCATGCAAATACTCTCAACCTATAGTTCGAGGTTCTTAGAACTTGTAGTGCATTTAGGATCACTTTATAAAAATGACGTTGCTTTTCAACAAAGACAGTCAACCGATTATTTGGCAAGGGCAAAACATGAATTTGAAAGAAGCATTGTTTGCATAGATGGTATGAGTCCCGAGGAAGGGCTAGTCTAGAGGACAATGGCAATGGTAGAGTATGCGCGTTGTCTTCTTGGAATTGACCTGGACTGCTCGGTGTGTGACATAAAAGATATAGAAATACAATTGATTCAACAAGCTAGAGATATTATGAGAAAACTTGAAGGTGAACAGCTTGTGAAACGGCGAAAAGCTGCCAAATACGTGAGAAGGGCTTTGGTATTGGCCAGACATGAAACGGAAAGAGATAATATGGAAAAGTACCTGAAATATCTTCAGACGCAGATATGATCGCAGATTTAGACTGTGAGTGAAAAGGCGAATGAGTGTGGTTAAATTTATTGTGAGCCTCGAGTGGTTAGAGTGTTTGCCTCCGGTACTGAAGGTTCCATGTTCGAACCCTAGCCGGAACATGGACTGTGTCCTTGTAAGTAGACGGCCAAATTATGTATGCCTCGGTTCACCCGGCTATGAATTGCTACAAAAACTGACCGTATCTTGAGTATTTATGTTGAACGAGTTTTCGGAAATATTGATTATTTGACATATAAAACTTCAGAATATTGTAGTAGTTGCACGTTACAAATAAATGCACATGTTAAATTATTGCAACTTTTCCTCGTGAATTTAACCGCAACAATAATACTGTTTCAAAGATTTTTGACTCGTGTAATTGCCGCTATGATTTACAAAGAACAGCAGTAATTGGCATCATGATTTACAAAGGAATAACTAAAACTGGCATCATGATTTACAAAGGAACAACTAAAACTGGCATCATGATTTACAAAAGAACAACTAAAACTGGCATCATGATTTTCAAAGGAACATGTAGTAAGAATTGATCAACGTTTGGCGTTTCCTAAAGTTTTAAACTCAGTTGTTTAATTTTAGTTTTATTCTTAATGTGTTATTTCAATATTTCAATATTTTGGATGTACTGTATATTAAGATTCACCTTATCGTTGCTTTCAGTATATTATCAGTTATTTGAATGTTAGGAATAGTTTGTTATATATCCGTTCATTTGAGTGTTAGGAATATTTTGTAATATCTCCTTCATTTGAGTTTTAGGAATATCTTGTAATATCTCCGTTCATTTGAGTGTTAGGAATATTTTGTAATATCTCCTTCATTTGAGTGTTAGGAATATCTTGTAATATCTCCGTTCATTTGAGTGTTAGGAATATCTTGTAATATCTCCGTTCATTTGAGTGTTAGGAATATCTTGTAATATCTCCGTTCATTTGAGTGTCAGGAATATTTTGTTATATCTCCGTTCATTTGAGTGTTAGGGATATTTTGTAATATCTCCTTCATTTGAGTGTTAGGAATATCTTGTAATATCTCCTTCATTTGAGTGTAAGGAATATCTTGTAATATCTCCGTTCATTTGAGTGTTAGGGATATTTTGGAATATCTCCGTTCATTTGAGTGTTAGGAATATCTTGTAATATCTCCGTTCATTTGAGTGTTAGGAATATTTTGGATTATCTCCATTCATTTGAGTGTTAGGAATATTTTGGAATATCTCCATTCATTTGAGTGTTAGGAATATTTTGGAATATCTCCGTTCATTTTAATATTTTCCACTTGTAAATTTACTTTGTCGCTTCAATGTGATATGTGTGTTTTATTCAGTTTATTGAATGAAACTCTATACAGGGAAGTTTTTGAACTTTAAAGCAAATATTTGTTTATTTTGGTGTGAATATGCTGATAATGGTATTCGACAATTGTCTTTTAAATGGATAATGTCATAGTCTGTCCACGTCTCATTGTTGTTTCTTAAAACTGTATGTACATTGTGTTCTTAAACATATTTTGGTGGTAAAGTTTCTCTGACTACGATTAAAGTAAAACAGTTCTGTATGTGAAACATGACGTGATCACAATTTATAACCTAAGAAAAATATTTTTCTGATTTGTGAAAATGAATACCTGTGTTGTGTATAGAATTAAGATTCCTTTAATACGGTTGTTTTTAAACTCACCTGCCATTGTTAAGACTGGTAGTTTCGCATATCTTTATTTCGAGTGATTAGTGTGTTAGACATAAGTACAATCATATTGCTTGAATACATAAATCAAGATTTGTTTGATAAAGAATGACTTGTCGCTTAAATAGACAGTGTACATTTGTTTCGGTTTATGAATCCTGGTCAAGAAATACAAAACTAATTTACAGACGTTTGAATAAATCACAAAATGTTCTTGTTTTCGTTTTTTTTAAATAAATATCATTTTGCTACGAAGAGTCGAGTTTTCTTTTGAGAAATCTGTAATAGTTCTTGTTTTCAATTCACACGATCAATATTGAATCTTCTTTACACTCCACTTTCAGGTCATCAACGTTTCTCTCTAGCGATATATATTGTTACGGTCTGGTAACCTTCTTATAATTGTATAAATACAACCTTTGATGACAGAGTCAGGGAATAGTCTTTCGGATGAGACTTTAAACCGAGGTCCCATGTATCAGTGCTATACACTGAGCATGTAAAAGAACCAGGAGTGTCTCTGGAATGGGATGCTTTCTGTATCTTGCACTACCCCCACAACATAAAATAACTAATCTCTCCAGGGGGCGTCGGTCATATGGGCAACCGGTACCGACGTAAAATAAGCTTAAATAGATAGATAGAGTCAGGGAATCAGTTCTTTGGCTCAGTGATTAGGGTGTTGGTCTTTGATGCGCTAAGATCGGAGTTCGAATCCCGCTCTACATTATGTATTCTAAGATGCATCTTCCTGTTACGGACCTCCCTGTTCGTAAGATCGGGGCTCGTCCGGGATGACCTCTCCTAGACTTAGTTGTAAAAAAAAATAAAACAAATATATCACCATTTCTGTCTGATCTGCTGATATTAAAATACACAACACCATTCGCCATCATAAATGATGGCCAAGAGTTCAATAATGTACATATTCTGTCCGATTTCCAAAATTCCTCATCTTACCATTCTAGTTGGAGTTACATGTATGATCTCTCGTTACCTATCTTCTGTCAGAACTGGCATACGAGATGATATGTGTTTTTTTTAATCTCTCTCTCTCTCTCTATTTGAGTTTATTTGTCGTTGGTAGCGGTTGCCCATATGATCGACGCTCCCTACAGAGACAAGTTATTTTATGTTAGGGGGGTAGTGCAAGATACAGAAAGCATCCCATTCCAGACACACCTGGTTCTTTTGCTCAGTATACAGCATCGATACATGGGACCTCAGTTTAACGTCTCATCCGAAAGACAATTAGTAATGTTAGTGGAGGAGCGGGGAATTGATCTTGGGACCCCTGGGTTACCAATCCAGTACGTTACCACTGGACCACTGATTCGCTCCCATGTGTGTTTTGTTTTACAATAATGTACATATTATGTCCCATTTCCAAAATTCCTCATCAGTAGATTATCTTGTTCTCATTCTAGCTGGAGTTAGATGTATGATCTCTCGATACCTACCTTCTGTCAGAACTGGTTACGAGATGATGTATTTTTTTTTTATGAAAGCAGCACCTTACTATATATCATACAGGTGTGAAACCACTAAAATAATTCCTTCTTTATTCTCTATAAAACTGACCTACTTCATGTAGATTTGCATCTATACTCTCGAAAAAGGAAATGGTGATTGTGTTTCAAATAAGAACGATATTTCTGCTCAAGTGAACATACCATACCCCAACCATGACCAACAATTCTGACCCAGAGACGTACATCTCTGTCTGACCCAATTTTCAGATTTGGGTATGTCCAACAACTTCCTATCATGAATTCTGTTCTGGATGACTCTGAACATAGAAATTGCTACCGCACTATCAGAAACAGTGATTTATTCAAACAAATGCAAAGATTAAGGCAAAAATGTTCAAAACAGCACAATAAAAGAAAGAAAGAACAAGGGGGCCATTGGCCCAAAGGTGCTCACCTGAGGACAGATTGTCATTTGTGTGAAAACGGACAAGGGTAGTGTTTATTACAAGAATTCGAACAATTTTTACTATATATATGGTCCAAATTTCAAACCTGTACATCAAACAACAAAAAAGGGGGTCACTAGGTCCAAATGTCATCTAATGTCAGAGTTCAATTTCGACACCTGAAACTGTGAACAGGGTTCGAATTTCATAGCTGTAGATAAAAAAGCAAGAAAGTAGGTCACTAGGTGAGAATCTAGGTCATCTAACATGAAAGTTCAATGCTACATCTGAAACTGTGCAAATGGTCCAAATTTCATAGCTGTACATCAGAAAACAAGAAAATAGGTCACTAGGTAAAAATTTAGGTCATTTTACATCAAAGTTCAAGTCTTCATCTGAAACTGTACACATGGTCCAAATTTCATAACTGTATATCAAATTACAAAAAAATAGGTCACTAAGTCCCCTAGGGCAGGGCCAAATGTGACCCCAAGCTTTAATTTAAACAATCTTGATATAGTTCCACCAGACAATGTCTCATGTTAAATATCTAAGCTCTAGCTTTCTCGGTTTCAGAGATCACTATTTTATATGTATATAAAGAAAACCCATGACCCCAAGGACAGGGCCAATTTTTACCCTAGGGCAATAATTTGAACAATGTTTGTTGAGGTCCACAATGTTTCATGCCAAATATCTAAGCTCTAGCCTTTGAAGCTTCAGAGGATAATTTGCTTATGTTTTTACTATATACACAAATAGAATATCTATGACCCCTGGGCAGGCCCAATTTTAACCCCAGGGATATAATTTGAACAAACTTGGAACAGGACAATATTTCATGCCAAATATCTAAGCTTTAGGCTTTGTCATTTCAAAGGAGAAGATTTTTAAGTTTTTACTATATACATATAAGGAAAACATATGACCCCTGGGGTGGGGTCAATTTAAAGGCTAGAGGCATAATTTGAACAACTTTGGTAGGGGACCTGTAGATGATATCATACACCAAATATCAAATCTGTAGCCTTTGTCATTTCAGAGGAGAAGATTTTTTAAGTTTTTACTATATACATATAAGGAAAACCTATGACCCCCTGGGGCGGAGCCAATTTTGGCACTAGGGGCATAATTTGAACAACTTTGGTAGAGGACCTATAGATGATGTCATATACCAAATATCAAAGCTCTGGGCCTTGTACTTTCTGTCAAGAAGATTTTTTTAATTTGCATTTTTGAAACTTCTTTTTTGGCCCTGTGACCTACTTATGCAACAGACCAGAACCATTTGAACAACTTCGAAAGGGGACCACCAAAGGATCATTCCTGTGTAGTTTGGTTAATGTGCAGTCAGCAGTTTCAGAGGAGATGTTATTTTTATGTAATTGTTGACCATGGATGGACGACGACGGACGCCGGACACAGGGGGATCATAATAGCTCAACATGAGCACGTTGTGCTCAGGTGAGCTAAACAAGAGGGCCATGATGGCCCTGGATCGCTCACCTGAGTACTTTGGCTGTAGGTTTGCTGTTAAGCAGTATTTCATTTTTTAATTGGAAATATGTAAGTGCCTACAAACCAAATATGTAAAATATCAGTCAATAAATAAAGGCTCTATGACAGAAAGTAGAAATATCTATTATAAGTTATGGTGACCTTGACCTTGACCCAATGACCTTAAACCCTACGTATGGGTAGAGGTCCATGCAAGGAACCTCTATACTGAATATCAAAGATATTGGTCTATAAATGAAGGCTCTATGAGGTACAGTAGATAAATCTACTTTTAGCCTCAGTGACCTTTAACCTGATCTAATAATTTGAAAAAGCTTGGTAAAGCTTGCTTCGTGCAAAATTTTAAAATTCTAGGCTTTGTGGTTTCAGACAAGAAGATTTTTAAAGATTTTCTTCTATATTGTTATTTAAAACTTGTGACCCCTCGGGCGGGGCCAATATTGACCCCAGGGACATTTTTCTAACAAACTTGGTAGAGGTCCACTAGACAATGCTGCATACCAAATATCTTAACTCTAGGACTTGTGGTTTCTGACAAGAAGATTTTTCAAGTTTTTCCTATATAATTCTATGTAAAACATGTGACCCCTAGGGCAGGGCCTATTTTGACCCAGTGGCTATGATTTGAACAAACTTATAAGAGGTCCACTAGACAATGCTACACACAAAATATCTAAGCTCTATGCCTTACAGTTTCTGACAAGAAGACTTTTAAAGTTTTTCCTATATAACTCTATGTAAAACAAGTGACCCCTGGGGCGGGGCCATTTTTGACCTAGAGGCCATGATTTGAACAAACTTGGTAGAGGTCCACTAGACAATGCTACACACAAAACATCTAAGCTCTATAACTTACAGTTTCTGACAAGAAGATTTTTTAAGATTTTCCTATATAACTCTATGTAAAACAAGTGACACCTGGGGCAGGGCTTTTTTTGACCCAGAGGCCATGATTTGAACAAACTTGGTAGAGGTCCATTAGACAATGCTACACACCAAATATCTAAGCTCTATGCCTTACGGTTTCTGATAAGAAGATTTTTAAAGTTTTTCCTATATAACTCTATGTAAAACAAGTGACCCCTGGGGCGGGGCCATTTTTGACCCAGAGGCCATGATTTGAACAAACTTGGTAGAGGTCCACTAGACAATACTACACACCAAATATCTAAGCCCTATGCCTTACAGTTTCTGACAAGAAGATTTTTTAAGATTTTCCTATATAACTCTATGTAAAACAAGTTACCCCTGGGGCGGGGCCATTTTCGACCCAGAAGCTTTGATTTGAACAAACTTGGTAGAGGTCCACTAGACAATGCTACACACCAAATATCTAAGCTCTATGTCTTACGGTTTCTGATAAGAAGATTTTTTAAGATTTTCCTAAATAACTCTATGTAAAAAAAGTGACCCCCGGGGCGGGGCCATTTTTGACCCAGAGGCCATGATTTGAACAAACTTGGTAGAGGTTCACTAGACAATGCTACATACCAAATATCTTAACTCTAGGCCTTCTTGTTTCTGACAAGAAGATTTTCAAGTTTTCCCTATATAACTCTATGTAAAATCAACTGACCCCTGGGGTGGGGTCAGTTTTGACCCCAGGGACATAATTTGAACAAACTTGGTAGAGGTCCACTAGATGATGCTTCATACCAAATATTTAAGCTCCAGGCCTTGTGGTTTCGGAGAAGAAGATTTTTAAAGATCCAACTTACAAAATCTTTTTTTAGCTCCAGTGAACCAGAAATGCAATGGACCAGAACCATTTGAACAATCTTGGTAGAGCTTCATGCAAGGAACATCCCAGGCAAGTTTCACTAAATTTGCCCCATTGGTTTCAGAGGAGATGTCGTTTGAATGAAAAGTTGACGACGGACGACGGACAAAGATCGATCAGAAAAGCTCACCCTGAGCACTTTGTGCTCAGGTGAGCTAAAAACCAAGATCTATATACAACCACTATTATGGAAGTTCCATTTTTTGAGCTCTTATTGACTGAATTAGTAGTTTTATACCATATACTGCAAGCTGTATGAACAGTTTGTCTCCTCTTAAACTTTAAAAAGTAACATCTGTTACAAAATGTACTGTATAAAATTGTGCACAACTGTACAACTCTAAAAAAACTTAGCAGTACTAAAACGACTTTCTTCTTTTACCTTTCATCTCGAGACCTTCAAAAGGTCTTGATGACTGATATTATTATAAATGACTTTCAAAGATGACCATCAAAAGGTCTTTATGACTTTGACCTTACGTCCAGTGACCTGCAGTGGTCTTATGGTCAGACCATGCATATTTTTGCATCCAACTTTAAAGCATTTAAAAATAAGTAAATATTCTCTTAAATAAAAAAAGTCAACAATAAATTTCACTGCTAAAAATTTATTACATCTTTTGCTCATAAAGCAAAAGTTAACATATATTATGCTTAACTTGTTATAATATTTACACTGATCACATGATACAAAGTTATATAATAAAATAATAGTATTCATCTCTTAACTATTTTAAATTGGATACTTGTCAACATAGTCAGATATGAACCATTATTTCCCTGAAGTTTCCCTTTATCTGAATGGATGAAATTAATAGAAGTTTAAAAATCCATAGACAAATGGGCTACATATTATAGTGACAGCTGTTTACTAAATGTAACTGAATTTAACGGTGGGTCTATAGTCAAAAACCTTAACAAAGGTCACCAAAATTCACCCTTTTTCTCAGGTAAGTTTAAGCATTAAATTAGCTGTCCTCTAAATATATTCAAATATACGTAATGTACAAATTCAATAAAATGCAAAATGAACAAACAACATCTCTGTTATGTTTGCTCAGTTTTGACTTATCTAAGCATGAAAAACGTTATAAATAGCACAGTTTGACCCATTTAAGTTCAGTTTTCAATGATTATTACATATGTATTTATATCAGATACTCTTATACAAAGGAAATTCCTATTAAAAACTTATTACATTTTTTATGGTTAATAATACCACTGACTAGAGATACACTTGCTTAGACAAAAACAATAGCCCTACATGGTAAATTTATCATTCTAACATTATCGGCAATTCGCCGACAATAATGAAAGAGGAAATTGACCATGATATATCTTAAACGTTATATCACTCTGAATACAGGCGTGCGTCCGATGATGTCACTGTAGACTACTTTCGGCTGTTCTTATTCGTCATTGTAAACCGATGTTTAAAAGAAAAAATATTTTTATGAACGAAATATTGTTATGGACTAAACTATCTGTTCATTTACGATACCATTATCATTTATTAAAATCAAAACTGTTAACAGATCAACTAAAAATGACCTTGCTGTTTTCATTGTTGCGTGAGAAATGAATAGCGGGATAAATAGAATAGCCTGACAGGAACAGTTACCTTAAAATGGCACTACAAGTAATATGATTGTACTTGTGTTAGAATGAAAACAGATTTTACAGTTCTTGTGAACTACCATCGAATATATCACAGTTTCTTGTTCAGATGCATAAATTATTTAAACACTCAGGCTTAAGGCCTTCATGATTAAATAACTATGCATCTGAACTTAACACAGTACTATATTTGATGGTAGATTAGTCAAACTTAAAATCTATTTCATAAATATATCTGACCACTGTACCAAAGCTTAAGCTATTCCTCTGTTCAAATAACAAGACATAAACATATCAAATGTGCTATAACTAAAGACATAACCAACTTGTGCTATAACTTTATTTCTAACACTATTTGCAATTCGTCAACAATAAACAAAGAAGGAATTGAGCGTGATATATCATATACATTATATCACGCTGAATACAAGCACATGCCTGCTGACGTTACTGCAAACTACTTTCGACTGTTCTTATTTGTCATCATAAACCGATAATTGTTTTAAGATATTTTTATAAGTGAAATATTATTATGGACTAAATTTCTATGATGTTCATCTGTGATAAAATTATATATATTTATTTAAAGGTAAGTTATTAACTGATTAACTAAAACTGACCATTTTGTTTTCACTTTCACATGGGGAATGAACAGCGGGGTAAATGGAATTGCCTAACAGGGACAATAAACGTGAAAAATGGCATGATAAGTAGTGCACATAATTGTGTCCCTTATAACTATACATATGTGTTAGAATATAAATAGGTTTGAAAATTTTGGTGACCTACTATCGATTATAGCATGGTTTTTCGTTCAGACGCGAAATTATTTAATCACTCAGGCCTACACCTTGGCGATTTAATTACTAGCCACCTGAACTCAACACCATCCTCTACTTGGTGGTAGATCACTCAAACTTAAAATTTCATTCTTAATTGAAATCTGAAGCACAGTGTACATTTTCTGACCTCTAACATCTGGTAATATAAGCTACGCTATATAACTTTTGTTTTCTCGCACAGATCACTGAAGTATAACATGCCAACCTCAATGCCTTACAAAGCAGCAAAACAATCAGGTTTTTATTGAAACACAGGGGTATGTTGTAAAAAATGTCTTGTTCCTCTGTGTGGTTTACTAAACTGATGTAGAAATCAAGAAATTTCAGTCCTTTGATCATGAATTTTGCTGCATAAAAACATATTTTTGTTACATCTCAGTTAGTACTGATAAAACACATAGCAAAAGAAAATCTAAATTAAGCAATTAACAAGACAAATCTAAAACGACCTTGACATTTCAACATTTAGTAAGCTTGTCATTTCAGTAACATAAGTTTTTATTAAATGATGTATGAGTTATGTAATTATATAAATCACAATATTAAATCACTATATATCACTGAAATCTAAAAAGTGTCTTAATTAGTGGTGTGTATGTGGTTCTGATACTTAAAAGTATTTTTTTCTGAGTACAGATAGGAATGGTACTGTAGCATGACTGTAGCATGAGTAACCTGAAATTTACAAGATTTATCTTCTTGATTGACAACTTGATTGACACAATCAGCCATACACAATTATATATATTCTTTTGAATATGCGCATTTTTTTTAAATATTACATCTTTACTTCCCAGCAAAACCACATAGCTAATTTCACGCCCCCCCCCCCCCCCCCCCCCCCCCCACACCCACTTCCAACAAAACAAAAATATACTAGAATTTTTTCTAACAGTAAGTCGGATTTGTTAGTAAAAATATATTTTTTACAACATATGAATTATTGTTCAGTACATACAGTAAATAAGTGTTTCGTTTAAACATCTTCTAACAAATTGTGAAAAAGCCTAAACTTTGTAATAATTGTTCCTGGTCAGTTATACATGGAAAAATGCTGCTTTTCTTAAAAATGCCATTCAATATTTGATCCCCAGTTGAATTTATAGAAATACGAGGGTTGATCCAGAAATAATGTCACTACCTTCATATTTTTTTTATTTCTTAAGGTATGGTATCGAAATTTCTATATGTTAGTTCTCTAAGACTTTTTTATTCACTGACCAAGTAGCGTTAAATTTGACCTTCACATATTTTCACTACACACTATTATAAAACCGTAGTGATGCATGGTCGCCGCGCGTGAAAAATATGCCGTGTTGTGGACTTACGATCTCAAATTAAAGTAAAAATTTGCTGAGTAACAATGCGCGAAATCATAGGATGTTATGATGACGTGACGTCATGAATGTCAGTTATCATGTGCTGGAATTCTATTGATGTGGTTTAAATTTAGCGTGCGTAACCTATGTTTGAAGTCGGGTGGTGCGTAAGCCAAAGATGTCAATATCCGACAAAACGCCACAACGGGCAATTATTCACTTCTGCTATAAACTCGGGAAGTCGCCATTAGATACGGTCTGCATGATCAATGAAACATACGGCGAAACTAAAGTGAACAGAAGGTTAGTGTATAGATGGTTCCAGCGATTCAATGACGGAGATGAGTCACTTGAGGACAAAGAGAGACCTGGAAGGCCAGTTGATGCACGATCGGATCACAACGTCAAACTTGTTTCAGACGCCGTCAATGAAGATCGACGTTCAACGATTAGAGCGTTATGCGAAGATCTTGATATGAGCTTCGGTACAGTTCAAAGAATACTACATGAAGACTTGAAAATGAGGCGGGTGAGTGCTCGCTGGGTTCCCCGGTTATTAAAAGATGAAGAAATGGCAACTCGTGTAAAGGAATCACAGCGATTTTTACGGCGGTGGAAGAAGGAGGGGTACGACTTTCTGAGACGAATCATAACAGCAGACGAAACATGGGTTTATTTCTTCGATCCGGAGTCCAAGATGCAATCGAGCCAATGGAAAAACATCGACTCGCCGCCTCCAAAGAAGGCACGCACCTGCAGGACCGTTGGAAAGCACATGTTTATTGTGTTTTTCGACATGGAGGGTGTTGTGTTATGCCATGCTGTTCCCAAGGGCCAAACTGTCAATGCAAAGTATTATTCGAAGGTAAGCGCTTTCATATTAAAAAAACACCACTTCCTGTTTTTGAATATGACTAATTCCTTTTAAGATTTTATGACAAATGATCGCTGATTAATATGCCTAGCTGCAATGTGGAGTCTACCCAATATTTGAGTGATTATAAATTTGCTCTACTGCAGGTGCTAACCACCCAACTCATGACTGCATTGCGTAAAAAGAGAAGACATTTCTATGAAGACATTGAGCGGTGTATCCTACATCACGACAATGCCACGCCTCATACGGCACGTGAGACAAGACTCACTCTTGATGTCATGGGAATGGAGACACTTCCGCACCCACCATACAGTCCGGATCTCGCGCCCTGTGACTTTGCCTTGTTTCCTTACCTGAAAAAACAGCTCCGTGGAACTAATTTCCAGACATTGGGTGAACTACAGCAAGCCTGCAACAAGACTTTCTCAGCTCTTTCCAGAGATTGGTTTGGGGATGTTTTCAGAAAATGGGTGTCCAGACACGAACGATGCGTATTGCATCAAGGACGGTACTTTGAAAAGGAGTGACAATCAAATAACCTAAACGACGTACGATTGAAATAACGTCCGTGACGTCGTTGGTGCGCGGCGCTAGTCAATACCCTGCCTCCTTAATTGTCCTATATTTCGAAAGTGGCAAGTCCGATTTAAATAATTTTTGCAGAGTAAACTTCAAAGATAATGAAGTGCTGCAGTACAAATTTTCCGTTTGATACGTCCATCAAAAAAGATTTCATCACGTCAGTGACATTACTTTTGGATCAACCCTCGTATAAGCCTATTTCTTACTTTTTAAATCCATCAAGATTTTTGGAGTAAAATTTCTTCACAAGATGTACCCACTGAAAAATACAATTTGAGGTAGTTCTTTTTTTTTCTTATATCCATCTATATCTATTAGCTTATCAAGCTGGCAGCCTGCCAAACTGAAAAAAAAATAATCAAAAGAATTTAGAGTTTCAATTCAACTCCTTTGCAACTGTTGTTTAGCAATCCTACATGGCCAGACGCATGGTGTTAACAGCACAAAAAGAGCACCATATAACAGCACCAACACTTGTCTGTTTTATTTATAGGAAAGCAGTTTGCAAGTACCTACCCATCAAAAAAAAAAAAAAAAAAAAAAAATGGAAATGAAATAAAATTGCAAGAACCTACTCTACCTACTACAGTATTTTAATTAGGGGGTCCCATGTAGGGATTCATAAGAACCTACCCATCAAAAAAACTAAAGAAAAACTTTTTTTGGACAAAGGAATTGGGGGATTGGTGGGACTGCCAGTACCTACTCATCCCAGAAGAAAAAAAATGAGCAAAAGAAAAAAGAAATGAAAAAGAATTATTTTGGGGTAGGGAGGTAATAGTGCAGGGGAAGGTGACAGTGTGGGTGTCCCTTGCAGAGGAGTGGGGTGGAAGGGAAGTACATACCTATCTCATGTAAATACTTCAGTTTTAGGCTTTGTGCTTTCCCATTAGAAGTTTCTTCCTATACAAGTCTATGCAAAACCAAGTGACCCCTGGGGTGGGGCGAATTTTGACCCCTGGGACATAATATGATCAATCTAGGTAGAGGCCTACTAGAGGATGCCTCACATAAAATTAAAAAGCTCTGTGTCAAGCGGTTTTAGAATAGAAAATTTTTTAAGTTTTTCCTATAAACAATGTAACTACAATGTTTATATTAGCTCTGGCGCGGAGCCAATATCGACCCTGGGGTCATAATCTGAACTAACATAGAGGTCCATTAGACAATGCTTCACCAAATATCCAAACTCTAAGCCTTATGGTTTACAACTGATCAGCTACATTAAAGTTTTTGCATGACGCTGACAACGGCTCAGTGACCATAATAGCTGAACTGTTTTCTTCAAAAAACAGACAACCTAAAAATGAAAACTAAAAGCCCACAGTATTACCATTAATTTAGAGGCACCCTAAATTTATGAGAAGTCAGTTTTTTTTCTAATCATTTCTGTATGACTTGCTCCTATGCTCATGTTAAGCCTTCTAGTTCAGAAATGTTGTCTATTTCTGCTTTAAAAAGGAGACACTTCTATCCCTTATATCATCACATAAGAATTGCCTTCTAAAATGCATAGTTTTAAGGATTTCCTGAACCATATTTATACATAAATAAGAAAATAGTGCAATCTTTTATATCGTATAACTATCAGGTATGGTTTTCTTCCATTTCTTTGTCTTTATTCACTATATTCACTGCCTGTTGGTTCTTCATAAACTTTTTGATCAGATTTTCCAATGATTTCCGAGCCTTTGTCTCATCTTCCAAGTCCTTCTTCATCTTTTTCTGATCCTGAAATAGTTAATCCATGTCTGTAAGTATTTGTTTAGAAGTAAACTGGTTGTTACAATCATAACAAATGCATAGTATCAAATGTATTTCAGTCAGTAATGTTGCAACATAATACATACCATTACATCTAACTTGCAGACCCTGTATCAAAAACCTGTCAATACATACCGGTACATATGTAATGAAGACAACACCTGCAGTCTTCTCGAATAACTTTTTGAAGCACTGGACATTCGGACCACCTAAGGCAATAATCTGACTGGACCGAAATGACATTTAACTGGACCGAATGATAGCTGTGAACAATGCTATAAGGATGAACAAAACAATAAGACTATGTTTTGGAGTAGAACTTTTTTACCACCATGCTAAAATTAATATAAACTATACTTTGAACTTGCTCCATAGCCTAACACTTGTATTCTTTAGTGAAAATAATACATGTAGTTTTCAAAGATTTTGCCTTCTATACCATGGGCCATGTACAAGCGTCTTCACCTTCAAAAAATTCTTTAAAATCATAGTTTTCCCCTTAAATTCAATTTACATGAAGTTTTTTCTTCCCCTTTAGCAAAAGAACTGCATTTCATTTCCCCAAATTTAAGGGAAGGGCACCTTTCCCTACATGTGAAAAAAAGCCCTGGTATCATGAACTCATTCATTTGTACAGTACACTGCAACTTCACATAAACCCTTTATCAGATTTTCATCTCAACTTTTTTTCCCAACTGAAAATGCCATATGTCACCATTGTTTACCCCTGGAATATATTCCGTATGACTACATAATGTACCATGGTCGATAAATGAGAGTAATGGAATGGATCAGATGTCGGTTTCCGACAATGTATACATGCATGTAAAAAAGAAAAAAGAACAGGAAACTGAAACAGAGTTCTTTTAAGAAACAGTAAAATAAGCTGTTACTTTCGGCTGGCTTTTTTCTCTTTACATCAGAAAGAGCCTTGTCAATAATATAAAAAAAATTAATGATATTTTTCGCGAAAACTGGAAAGGGAGATTCTAGTCTGAGCACCGGTTACGTGTAAACTAAGTACGAATGCGTTATGTTGTAGTTGGGATTTCTATGGAGAAAAATGCATTTTTAAGAAACATTTCAAACACACTACTTTTTACTTGTTTCTCAACTCTGTTTATTGTATTAAGTAAAAAAAAAAATTGGCACTAATATTCACTGGACAGTCGGACCACTGATTTGTAATTTTTTACTGGACCGTCAGCCATTTTGGTGGACTGGGCCTTCGGTCCGGTGGCCAAATTCGAAGACTGCACCTGTCCAGAGATATTTCACATTCTGTGACTTAAACAATAAAATAGGATTTGCCATAAGAATTCAATGTTCATGTCCAAACATAAAACCAATGATGCCAATCAATGTCCTTGACCTTGAGGAACTTTGATATATAATATGAAATCATAGATATTTTGTTCTTATTATGCAGTTAAAGGAAGACTCAACTTTTATTTGACATGCTTAAAGCACTTCTAGTCACATCTAGGTGACTAGGAGTAGTAAACAGCCTCTCTTATATATAGCATATGTTACATATATTACCATTTCTAGTGCCTTCACTTGGTCCCTTAATGAATACACTGTATCAACCAATGATCTGAAACACAAGAAATATACAATCATATAACAATACTTGTAAGATATCAAAACTTCTTCCTGAAATGTTATCTGTCATACCTTATTACCAAACCATTACAAAAGTCATTACATAAAAGCAAGATACCTAATACTAAATATGTTTTGAAATTACTTTTAACTTGTCATAAATATATGTTAAGAAATCAATTAGAATCAACTTCTTTAGTTTTGCTGGCTTTCAGTTATTACCAATGCTATAATAATCCAAAGACGAGAAAGTATTGTTCTTCTCAGCATACATAAACACTGTTAACAAATTCTTATTCCACTTTCCCATTATAATAAAGAGTAGTATAAGATATTTTTTCTTCTATCTAAGTGCCTATGTTACCTTTTTTTTCACTTATGTAATAGCTGCATTGTTGGGGTATTCCATTTTCTTCAAAAAGATGTAAATATGAATGGTATGTCAAGATGTCAATCAAACATAACCAAGTCCATTAATATAAGTCTTATTATAGAGTTGTTGTTGTTGTGTATAGTATGGAAACATTTTAACATAGTATTTCTGTTGAGGTGTTGTGTCTACTATTTTAACTAATAAAGAAGGACAGAAATTCTTTCATACATGATTCAAATTCAAAAGCATGACAATGCAGTTGACAAAATGGGACATACTCATAACATGCTTTGAATCTAACAGTCCTACTTAAAAAAAGTTTATAAAACAATTAAACAATAACAACAACAAAATGAAATTTAAATCATTTGTTAAGAAAACAAACAAAAATGAGAACAGAAATGCAGAATTACTACCATCTATGACAAGGCTGTCTCTACTGTGTATATTTATCCCTGAACATGCTGAAATTTTGTAATGGATTTGCCCAGCTTTGAATTTGGAACAGTCCATTCAAGTTTAAGGGATTTCAATATCAAAATACAAAAATGGAGCTACCAACAGTATAGAGCCTGGTCAGACTGCACGGATGTGCAGGCTGGCCTGGCTCTATACTGGTGGCAAAGGCTAATCACTTTCGGTTCCAGCAGGTTAAGGGTTATGAACAGAACTGAAAGTTCATGCATCACAAAAAACAACAACATTTAGAAACTGTCTTTCCTTCTCAGCCATAACAAAATTATCAATATTTAGTGTTGACTTTATTTAACCAATGAGTCTTACAACCAGAGCAAAGTTACCAACATATTTCTTTCCCAAGTTATACAATATATGAAATAAAGTCAGTCAGACATGAGTTTAAACTTGTATTTTGTATAATCTCCATCAATACTTCTCATAAGCCCATCAAACATTTTGTCCATTTTCTGACCCTAACAGAATGCTGATCCCCTTCACAGTTTGGAGCCTGTTGTAACCTTAACTTCAGAAAGGAACTCTGGATACCAAACATTACTCAATCTTAAAGAAGCATATAACTTGTCAAACACCATAATTATGCCCTTTTAAAAAATCTATCACCAAACCTTGGACATAATCAACTCTGAAAACCATGCATCAATGGCTATATGAGAGTATAGATATGGACCCCTCTGAATTTAACTCAGAATCTCAAAACTAAGAAAACTGAATGCCGGGAACCATGCAACAATGTTAACAACACAGAGGGTTTCATTGCCACTCACCCAGTCCATGGTTTAGACTGTTTATTATCACTCTCATTACTTCGTAATCTCTCATCTATTTTCTTTAGAGGTACTTTTCTACGGTAAATAGCATCAGGTTTAATACAGTTTGTTATCCTAAAGCACTGACAATACGATCTTTAGCAACACAGTATAACTAAGTATATAATTAAGAAATCATAAATAAGTAACCTATCTTTAGTGCTGCATTTCTTTGTAAATGTAAACCAGCATTATATAATATTAACAATTATATAATATAATAATTATAATTATATAATCATTATAAAATTATATATATTATATAATTATTATATAATTCATTATATAATAACTGTTTGCCTTGAAATATCAAAACATTATTTTCTTTGATTATAGCCTTGTATCTTCTTTCTGTTTCCCTTCTTTTTTGAATAGTATCCTTTTCCATACTGACTACTGACTAATGTCTACCCCCTACCTTCCCTTAAATGGCGAAGTCCAAGACACTTTTTTCAATTACCGGTAAGAGTGTGAGCCCATTAAAATCTTTAAGGTAGATCAGGTTTATAAAACTTACTTTTCCTGCAGCATGTCTGGTCCACCCCCATCATCAACTATAATTTTTTCATCTTGAGGTATCAACACACTTGGACTGTATAATATCGCTGAAATATACATACAATCTCTAGATTAGATTTGACGCAGTTCAGAACTGAGAATTTACGGTGCACCCTATACAAACATGTAACTATGCTGAGTAACAAATGTATAATCTGTAAATTACATATTTATCTTGAACTAATCAAACTGAAGGCATTTCAAAGGATTGCTGCTAATCTAAATCTAAATTGCTGCACCAGAACTAAATACATATTTCATCTTTTAATTTGTTATTGCCTGCAATTTGGTAATAAAATAACTTTTCTCCATTAATTTAAAAGCTGTGCCATTTTTGCTATGTTTTTTTTTGCCAAACTGAATACATTTTTTGAGACACCAAAATGCACACTAAATATTCACGAAGATACTTGCTCAAATTTTTAATGTTACTCTAGAATCAAAAGTATAATGATTAAAGTTACACAAAACAACATCTAAATTACCTTGAACATTTGATTCTGTTATGTGTTTATTCCGTTTGTATTAGTATAAAACTACAGGGACTTGTGTATTCCATTTGTATTAGTATAAAACTACAGGGACTTGTGTATTCCGTTTGTATTAGTATAAAACTACAGGGACTTGTGTATTCTGTTTGTATTAGTATAAAACTACAGGGACTTGTGTATTCTTTCATTCAGTTAATACTAGAAACAACAAACACTACAGTTACAAGACTAACATTTGCAAAATGTTTAGTGAGTATATTTTTTCATAAAAATCATAGTTACATATAAGCATCATTCACAATAATAATAAAATATTCATAATAATTACACATATGTTATATATTTTACATACAATAAAGAAATTTTGCCAACATTTCACTACAACTAAGCCTATTTCAATAACGAAAATATTTGATTAAAAGTTCACATAACATTTATTGTTCCTTTCATGCTGAGCATGGGAAAATATTTGAAATTTACAACAACTCCTTTATAAATCATGGAATGTCTTATACAAAATGAATAACAAAGATCACCCTCCTCTTATAAAGTGGCTTGATTATGTCAGACACACAACATTTAATGGAATACCATTGTGAAGCAGAGCAAAAGCTATATATCTTTGAAGAACTTGATAAGGAATGTCAACAGAACTCATTCATATCTTTTTTCTCTAGAGTCATGCCTCCTTTTTTGCAGCACTGACAAACGTATCTTTGCAAAAATATAAGCCTGACTTTGGGAAAAATGTATTCACTAATAAAGCAAATTGGATATCCAGGACCATTGTTAAGTTGAAAAGGGAGGCATTACTTTGTAAGAAGGGGATAAAAGAGGTCATTTATGAACCAAGAGGATAACAGCTCATCGAACAATGTATCAGACTTCAAAGTAAATGATCTTGACCCTGCTAAAGACACTTAAAACCAGTTCATAATGATTCCACATCTTAAAGTGACAAAACTATGTTTAGATTCAAGCATCCATTCTTGACTCAAGGGGCCAAAATATACTATATTCGATATCTTGATAACATTAAAAAGCGCATTTAAGGATGAAGGGCTAAGGTTCACAAAACATTTCTGTATAATTCATGTTCAAGTTGATGATGTGTTCCTTGATGGACTTTACAGTAACTTCAAACAACAGCAATATGTCAGGGAAGTTGTTATAGAGATACAATGCATGTGAGTTAGGCCAAGAGTTCTATAAGAAAAAAAATATCTTCTCATCTTAAAAACAGGAATGTCACTGCAAAGTGAGATTTCAAGCTTTCTTTAAAGGGGCTGTACTCCAGATTTGATATAAAAATATTTTTTTACATAAATTAAATATCTAGATGCTGTGAGATTATAATAACATGATATTTTACTTCAAAACTGATTATAAAAGTCAAAATAGAACAAAAAAATATATATTCACTTCAGGTTGATTTGAACTCTGGACCCTCATGTTAACAAAATGTTTCCAACGCTGTTACTGTCACCACTATCACGGCAAGTGAAATAACAGTAATTTACTTTATATTTTATACGGTATAGTTATACTGTCACGTTATGGTATAGCACTATGAAAGGAAAAAAATCAATGTATAATGTGATTATCTGACTTATTTTTTGTCAGTAAGTTAGTTTTTAAACATTAGTCATAAATATTACAAGAAATTTATAATACAAGAAAACTTTCTTTTTTTGTCATCTGGAGGCCAGTTCCTTTAAAGTAAGTTGAAGAGAATGAGCATTTCTGTCCACGTAATTTGTTTTCAACTCCTCTGCATAGAAATAACAAGGCCATGACATTCAGTGTTCTTGGTCATTGTAGCTTTTTTGTTATACAGCCACTGCTTATCATAAGATCAATACTATATGTTTTTGTTAATCAAATGGTTTCTTTGCATTAATGAATCATAACTTAGAAAACAATGACATGTATAATGTATTATAAACAATAAACATGAATCCTTCAAAAGCATTCTGACTTTCTAAGAAAGCAGGCTAAAATATCTGATGTTTTTTCAGTGATATTTACAAACAGTTGGTTTCTCTAAATGGAACAGACATAACCAAAATAAGGTTCTTTTGGTACTTGTGTACAAAAAAAATCACTGGATATTAAACTATATATTTATGACAGATCCACAGTGTTACCTATTAAGAGTGATAACTGACCGAGACCCTACAAAATGAGTATGACACATATGCAACAATTCTTACAACACTAAACATGTAGTTCTGTCAAATACATCAAATAAATCTCCATCTATCATATGACCGACGACACCGGAAAATGGCACTCGGACATAATTTTTTGAAATGGACCTTTTCATTGATAGTTTCAGCTTCCTGCATAGAACAAATACAATATTTTATCATGCTGAAATTTAACATGATGCACAAAATTGATATTCCTTAAAATAATGTCACATTCTGTAATTTGACCTCAGAGTCTAGATAAGTTCCTGTTGGCGGTAAATTAATATGGTAAATTATATGTAATTAAATTTTAGTTATTTCATTGTAAAATTCTATACCTTTTCCAAGTATTCCATCTTCTACAAAACTATAAAGGTTATTATTTAACATTGTGTTTTATTCACGAAATTAAATTTTTAACAAGAGGGCCATGATTGCCCTAAATCGCTCACCTGAGTCTCTTTGCTCATGTTACAAGTATCATTATTGGATGTTATGGCTGTTCGTTGTTAGCAAGTTTAAATAAGTTTGCAAAAAGTTTGAAGACTCTGGGTGTAATGGTACTCAGAATTTTTAACAGAAATAGTTTTATTCTACATGTCCCAGTGAACTGACCTTTGACCTACAGACCCCAAAAACAATAGGGTTCTTTTAATATAAAAACCCTATGAAGTTTGAAGGTTCTGGGTGTAATGGTACTCCAGTTACTGAGCAGAAAAAGTTTTTCACTCTACAGGTCCCTGTGACCTTGACTTTTGACCTACTGACCCCAAAAATGATAGGGTTCTTTTACTAATTAAAGACAATCATCCTATGAAGTTTGAAGGCTCTGGGTAAAATGGTACTTCAGTTACTGAGCAGAAACAGTTTTCACTATAGAGGTCCTTGTGAACTTAACCTTTGACCTATGGACCCTAAAAACAATAGGGTTCTTCTAATACAATTATCCAATAAAGTTAGAAGGTTCTGGGTGTAATGGTACTACAGTTACTCTGCAGAAATAGTTTTCACTCCACAGGTCCTTGTGACACTGACCTTTGACATACTAGCCCCAAAAACAATATGGTTCTTCTATTTAGTAAAAGCAATCATCCTATGAAGTTTGAAGGCTCTGGGTGAAATGGTACTCCTGTTATTGAGTGGAAATCGTTTTCACTTTAGAGGTCCCTCTGATCTTGACCTTTGACCTACTGACCCCAAAAACAAAAGGGTTTATTATTTTTTACTCAATAAGGCAATAATCCTGTTAAGTTTGAAGGCCTTAGGTCAACTGGTACTCAAGTTATTGAAAGGAAATGAAGTGTGACAGACAGACAGAAAAACAGACACCCATGGACAGGGTAAAAACTATATGTTTTCATCAATAGGGCGGGGTGGGGGGGGGGGGAAAGACATAACAACGAACAATTGAAGGTCTAGCCCTGGGTGTTTCAGAGCAGCAGATATATTAAGTTTTACCTATATAAGTCCTTGTGTAAAATCAAATGACCCCACCCACCCCCCACTGGGTGGGGCCAGTTTTGACCCCAGGGTCATGATTTGAACAAACTTGGTAAAGGTCCAGTAGAAAATGCTGCACACCTAATATCTGAACTCTAGGCCTTGTGGTTTCTGACCAGAAGATTTTAAAAGTTTTTCCTATATAACTGTATGTAAAACATGTGACCCCTCGGGCAGGGCCTTTTTTGATCCAGGGGTTATGATTTGAACAAATTTGGTAGAGGTTCAATAGACAATATTGTACACCAAATATCTAAACCCTAGGCCTTGTAGTATCTGAAAAGAAGATTTTTAAAGTTTTACCTAAATACCTCTATATAAAAACATTTGACCACTGGGGTGGGGCCATTTTTGAGCCAGGGGCCATGATTTGTAAAAACTTGATAGAGGTCCACTGGACAATGCTGCACACCAAATATCTAAACTCTAGGTCTTGTGGTTTCTGACAAGAAGATTTTTAAGTTTTCCCTATAAATCTATGTAAAATCAACTGACCCCTGGGGTGGGGTCAGTTTTGACCCCACAGTCATAATTTGAACAAACTTGTTAGAGGTCCACTAGATGATGCTCCATATCAAATATCTAAGCTCCAGGCCATGAGGTTTCAGTGAATGAGATTTTTAAATATCCAACTTTTAAAATCTATTTTTAGCTCCAGTGAACTAGAAATGCAATCCACCAGAACCATTTGAACTATCTTGGTAGAGCTTCATGCAAGGAACATCCCAGGCAAAGTTCATTAAATTTGGCCCATTGGTTTCAGAGGAGATGTCGCTTGAATGAAAAGTTGACGACGGATGGACGATGACGGACAAAGACTGATCAGAAAAGCTCATCCTGAGCACTTTGTGCTCAGGTGAGCTAAAAATTGTCTCCAAAAACTGTTGCCACGGTAATTGTCATCAAGAAATTTGATATAAAACAGGCATTTTTATAACGGGCAATATTCAAGGTATAAATTTTTTGTTCTAACTTTATTTTTAAAGAGTATGAAATATTTTTCTTTTTTTTGCTTATTTTCAATTGTTTATTTGAACAGTAAAACAAATGTATCCTTTTCCTGCGTCATAAATCTTATATGAAAATGCAGAAAGTCTAAAAGTGTAGACTCAAATTGTACAAGACAAGGGTCCTTTGGGTCACTGATGCCTATTCTTAATTAATATCATACATTTAATTTAGAAAGACTAATATTTCTTTTGTATCAAAAGGCCTTTATATGTCACAATCTGTTTACAATAAATATCAACTTTATTACATATCTACTGAAAGTGTTCATTACAACAATAGTATTATAGTCTTTTCAAAGTCTTCGTCAGTCCTTTAGCAAGAGGGAATGTAGCACAGCAGAATCCATGTATCATCCCTCCTCCAGGATCAGTGAATGGAAACTCATCCCATTCTGGTGAACTCAATGGCTCCTGTGATTGGCCAACTCCACTATCAGCTGAGCAAAGGCGGAGCTTCTTTAAATCCACTGTATTTTAATTGGTTGAATTTTAAAGTTTCAGTCAGCCAATCAGATAGTTTGTTTCAAGAATCCAATATGCAGCAGGAAATAAATGAAAGAGGGGTAACTTATGACTTTGTTATTAAAAAAAGAGGCTTTGATCTATTAGAAAAAGATATCACCAGAATGATCAAATGTTGAAACTTAGATTTGCTACTATCTGAATTATGACAGCCATGATTAGTCAACATTGTTTAGTGTGATCAACATATAATATTCATATGATCACCTAATTGTGAAAAAATAATACTCTGTAAACAACTGCATAAAGTTTAATTCAAATTGGTAAAGTCTACTGCTATAAATTCGCTATGATATTACTGACAAAATGCTGAAAACTGGTTAGGAAAATGTTCGTTTATCGTCTTCCATAACTACCAGTTGAAAAGAAATCTGAGTTCTTATCAGTCAATTGTTTGAAATAAAATAACTCTGTACAACAAAAACTACAACACTCATGCTATTTTGAATTCACAAAAACCAAAGCATTCACATACGAGCTGAGTCTTCATGCAATTATGCTGACTTCTTAAGATCAAGAGTGAAACGGCTTGAAACCAGTACATTATGTTGATGTTCATCTCATTTCAAGGTTAATAAACAATTCTTTCGATCTGGATTGGCTTCAAACTATTCCGATGATGACAATATCATTTTAATAATTTTCATTTCACTATATGTACATAAGTATAGAATAAAACCGTTTTCCTAAAATTCCTAAATACAATATACTTAGATCATCAAACTTCAAAATCTTTCTGAATTTGGTGGCTTCCTTCAGCACTCAGATATATCTTAATGGCCTGTAGTAATTCTTGTTTCTCCTTTGCTCTCCTTACCCTTTGTTTATTTCAAATAATACATATTCTGACACTGAAATATTAATTGTAATGCACTGATTTACTCGTGAACTCAATAATTTCTTTGAAGTAATTAACAATTCAAGCAACTTAAAACTAACCAATCCATGCATCCAAAATGGATTACACCAATACATCATTTTCAAAAAAAAAACAAAACAAAAAAAACAATGACATTGTTCTCTACCATGGTTAAGTACACATAGTGCAGTTGTGCATTTATTATCTACATGTATATACCATAACAGTCAGCCAAGTCAAGACTTTGTTGAAGTTTCCCATCACTTCTTTTAAGTTCAACTTAGCATAAAATCCACAGATGTATACATATTTAGTATTAAGTTAAACTTAGCATAAAATCCACTGATGTGTTTATATTCTGTATTCAGACAAACTTAGCATAAAATCCACAGAATGATGTGTTAATATTCAGTATTCAGTTAAATTTAGCATAAAATTCACAGATATATTTAGTATTAATTAATGTAATTAAACAACCCAATTTCAAAACAATTTGTAAACTAACACATGATATCTACCTACCATCGGGTTAAAGTATTTCTACTTGAACTTGTTTTAAACCAATGGCATAACTACAAATTTCTGTTTTCTGAATTTTTATTTTTACAAAAATCCTAAAGAAATGACAAGGCTGCTAAAGGTTAACATCCCTTATTGTGTAACAGTTCAAGCCAAGATGTTTTAGCAACACCTCTCTACATCAGCAGATAAAACATTTTGGCTTGAACTGCTTTTACATCATAAGTCACTACATGTATACTAATTACAATATACAGATATCTAGCAAACAACATAAAGATTGATCATTCATATATTATGGACTATTTCTACTTAGAATGGGACATCCTTCGGGACTACTTTTATCATAATGCATGATGGGAATACGTATAGAGCAGCAAAATACTTAAAATAACAATCTATGAAAACTGACTCTTTACATTCTAAAGATCTCCATATGCACTCAATGCTTATTTACACTTGAATGTTTGTCTGCCTATGCATTTTTTAAATTCTCTACATATTTTATATGATGCACTTCAAAATTCTATACCTTTTTCATTTTGAGTTTCTGTGTTTTCCACAATAATATCTGGGGACTTATCTACATAAATGAATATTCATAAGTCAAAATCAACAAAATCAAGGATGTAAAAATCTAACTCTTGCATAATACCACTCAAATCTTTGCTTACTGCTTCTGTTTACCTTTAGTACATCAGGTAATAAGATTTCAAACCTTACATCATTCAACAAAGTAAAAATCCGAGTACCAAATCCATTTCAAATCTGTGTAACAGAACTATATGTTGTCATTTTTAGTTCATACAGCAATATAATGAAAGCATACGGCTGACTATTACATTCAATTTATTTCATCTTCACAATGTATTTTAAATGGAATATAATCATGATCCTTTTAAGACAGTTACAAAGATGGCTAACACTGCAGATTAGGCATTCTTTTCAGGGTGATAGCAACCACTACCTTCTCTGGGAATTCACTAAATTTTAACTTTCATGACAGTAGTGACATAATTTACACTTTGAAAGTATTTTACAACAAATACACAACAGATACACAACACACTGACAAAATGGAACAACAATATACTTACCTTCATGTGTTACAGTTAAGAATTTTATTAAGTTAGACAAATTTATATAGTTAGGCAACTATGAATTTTAGTACGGCCCTATCAGATTTGACTGCCAGATCCCTCTCCCCCATCCCCCACCCCTAAATCTAACTTCAGACAACTTAAAATTTTTCTGACAGGCATAATTTTTTAAATATTTTCAGTAATGTCTCATAAAAAAATTTAGTTTGAAATGAACTTTCCATCAACGTGAAATGCACAGACATGATTTGAAAAGTAAATGTTGACTGAAAAAACTGTTCCAAAGTTAAAACAAGCAAGCAAAGTATCTTCTAGTGAAAAACAAATACTGATACCTAATTATCTTAAACATAATTTATACTTTAGTTCAACCTTCCCTCTGCCCTTCCTGTTTATTAATTCTTTTTTTTTCTGCCTAACTATGGATGAATATCCGGAGTAAAATTTACAGTGGCCTGACATTTCTCATTACTCCAAATTGTAACAACACAGTGCAAGTTCTCCAAATACTTACACCGGTTTACTGTGTGTCATGTTTTTGCACTGGTACAATACGCCTCAATAACCTTTAGAATCAAATAGTAACAACACAGTATAATTTTTCCAAACACTTACATGAGTTTACTGTGTGTCGTGTCTTTGCACTGGTACAATATGCCTCAATAACCTTTAGAATCAAAGCATCTTCTGAATTTGTTCTCGGATCATCTGTAAAATATAAAAGTACACAATATTACTACAGTGGTCGCAAAAAGTCATCGGCACAACTTTGTACATTTGATAATGTTTCACACTGTATGTTACAAATGTAGCTGTTTACAAGAGCTGTAATCAATAACTGCCTTGTACAGAAAGTGCTACGCAAATCCTTAAACCCTGCAATACAACTAGGCTGTTATTCATGTAACAATGTTTTTTTCAAAGACTTAATCCAGCCTGACTTTCTTTTCCAGACACAAATTTACTATGCCTTGATCATCATTTGTGTAAATGTACATGTATAAATGTGAAAATTCAACACTGAGAGACAATTTTCTGTCTATACTAAGGCAAGTACATGTATATAGGGATTTTACATACTCTCTTGACATATTAAACATTGTTAAAAATGTTGTCTCACATTTACAATTCTTTGAAATAAATCTCTTAATAGTGGTCTCCAAATCTTAACTATGTTTTGGAAAACTGAATAAACAACTTAAGATTAAGTGAAACTTCTCTATCAAATAGAAAATGGAAAACAAATGCATGCTAGTGTAACAATGTATGAGTTCTCTTGTCTTAGTGACTACAGACATTCCATAAAGGTCAATTAGTAAGTCTCTTGAGTTCAACACCAGCAACAAAAAACAGTCACTCCTTTAGATACAAAACAAACACAACCAACATACCAGTGCTTTTTATACATTTACACCAACTATCAGTTCTTTTTCAATTAAGAGAATCAATAAAATAACTTTCAGACTGACACAGACTATATGTTTTGATATACAATTATATTAATTTTACAGTTATTTTGATGTCCTAACTGAGTCAAATTTGGCATTAAATGATTTTTCCTAAAAGCCAGCAAAACAAGTCATAATTTGGCATTAAATGATTTTTCCAAAAAGCCAGCAAAACAAGTTATAATTTGGCATTAAATGATTTTTCCTAAAAGCCAGCAAAACAAGTCATAATTTGGCATTAAATGATTTTTCCTAAAATCCAGTAAAACAAGGCATAATTTGGCATTAAATGATTTTTCCAAAAGCCGGTAAAACAAGTCATAATTTGGCATTAAATGATTTTTCCAAAAGCCAGTAAAACAAGTCATAATTTGGCATTAAATGATTTTTCCTAAAAGCCAGTAAAACAAGGCATAATTTGGCATTAAATGATTTTTCCAAAAGCCAGTAAAACAAGTTATAATTTGGCATTAAATGATTTTTCCAAAAGCCAGTAAAACAAGTCATAATTTGGCATTAAATGATTTTTCCAAAAAGCCAGTAAAACAAGTCATAATTTGGCATTAAATGATTTTTCCAAAAGCCAGTAAAACAAGTCATAATGCATAACAGTATTGTTACAAATTACTATCTGAATCTGAGTGGTTTTTAACACACAGAATCATAACCTGTTAAAAGAACCATTGACATACCAAATCTTTTAAACTTTTCCATATAATTAAATGAGTAGATTCCTTGAGACATATTGTTTTATATCAGGATATGTTGGGTTTGTTGGATATACAAGGAGGCACTGTGACTACATGTATTTTGGTTAAACACAAAACAATAAGCATTCCTGTCCTCAGTATACAAGAGCAAAATTAGCAAGATATACTACAGATATTTCATTGTATTTCTTTAGAAATCTCCACCCAATTACTCAACTTTTAGTTAAGTTTAGACATACATGTATCATATCTATTTATATCAAATGTGATTGAGTAACAAGTGCTTGCAATTTACAATCAACCCACTTGATCACTGTTTCCATGGCTCAAGTGAAGTTTGTACCAAGCAAGGTGAAGATCTCTTTCATTTCTGAGCTACACACAACTATTTATTATTCTCTAGTCTAGGAACCAAAATTACTGAGCCAAACATATATAAGTAACTGCTTTTGAAAGAAATAATGAAGAAATAAAAATAACTAAGCAAGCAGGACCAAAATGAATATAACAGCTTGTAATTAATATTCAACCATCTAAGTCCCAAAATATAATGTACAAATCTTTAGGCAAGTTTTGGCACTTTCATACAATGCTTTCCTACATTCTGTGAAATGCATGTAAATAACATAAAAGGCATTCCAGGTCAAGAAACAAGCAGTCCCAGTTAACAAAAAGAAAATCACTTTGTGAAAGCATTTCATATTATTAAGCAAGTATACAGTAAACTAGGTTTTTCCTTAAAAGAAGTGAAGCTTACATTTCACTGAACAAAATCAAGACCTTGAAATTTAAAGCTACAATATGACAAAACAAGGTAAATTAGGTCAGACTAGCATTCCACTTTAAGATCTAAAAACTTAAAGATAAATCAAAATACAATGGAAAAAGGTGAAGGTCGAACAAGCATTCCACATAAACCTAAGATTTCATAAAATGAGGGAACAACATAACACAACAGAAAGGTGAAGGTCAAACAAGCATTCCACATAAACCTAATATATCATGAAATGAGGATACAACATAACACAACAGAAAGGTGAAGGTCATTCAAGAGTACAATATCCAGTCTTACACTTTTTATATCTCTTATCGTATTCGTCCTGGGAGTGTGTCCTCTCTGTTTCAGGAAAGTAGCAGAATAAATTATATACAATAATTTTTCCAGTATTACAATTCACTTGCTGTAAAATGGCACTAATGAAAATATTCAGAAATAGAAATCCTGAAAACTCTCAAAATATAAAAAAAAAAGTGCAAACCTGTTCAAGTGAAAAAAAAAAGAGAGTCTTGAAACTACTAAATGCAAACTGTCACATTTTTTGCAGACTGAAGGGGGTCACTGTATAACTATTGTATCCCCTATTTAACATTAATTCAGCTACAATAGTTCAACACTGATCCTTTGATATGATACATTTATTGCACTTTTAAAATTATGATTATTATATCATAATGTGCTTGTAAAATGTTACTGACAACAACAAGCTTCTGAATAAACTGATAATTTAAGAAATTCTTTTGACAATTATATGGAACTGAAACTAAGAATTTCTAATTTCCAGAAGGTAATATATATCTGCAGATAAAAATACCTAAAAATAGCTCTCATCTATCAGGTCACTGATAAAAGTTCTTAAGAAGTTTTACTATAACATAATTTATATTATAAAGTTTCAGACTGAATTACATGTACAAATTATTTTACTTAACATTACTAAGTTGTTCCCTGTTGACTTTCAACAGTTTTATTTTCACTCACCTGGTTTTCTACGGCCTAATTTTCTTCCCGCTCTGGGACTTCTCATGCCATCTTCTCTGTACAACAGTGGTGGTCGGAGGGGTGGGGAGGGTCGTAAACATGACATGGACCAGGTTTTACTCATTGTGAGACTGGTTATTGCATGAGTAACACTCACTTTGGCAGTTTTTGCGGGAGTTAAGGTGCTGATGCTAGGCTGTGACGTAGACACCTGCAAATTGATTGATCAAACAACAATTTTCAAATAAAATTTCAACAAAAAAATTCTGGAAATCTCTCCATTCATGACATGATACAAGAACCCACCTTTAAAAAAGGACTAATTTAGATTTAGAAAAGTTGAATGACCTCTAACAGTCAGAGGCAGGCAGTTTATTTACAGATCATTTCTTGGAAGGACCCGTACAAGATTCTCCATCCTCTGTAAGAAACTAGTAACCTCCTCACATGAATGACCATGGTCAGTGGCAGGACATGGACCCATGACCATCCATTAGTAAGAGGTTATTTCATTTACCCTACTTAACCACTAGACCAAAAAAGACCAAACTGAGGGATGAAGATATAAACTTTACAAAAGTTTTCTCTGTGCCAGGTGGACAGGCAATGCATTTACATGATGTGGGTTGTTTTTTTTCATGATTTCCTGTATAGTGATTGGTTTAGTGTTCAGCAGACTGGCTCTACTAATGGCACTGCAGATAGACTGGTTTTCACTGCTTTAAATAATTTTATATGAACAGTACCAGACATTTTCTACTTACAGTACAGCTCCCGCGATATGTACATTTTTCTCTTAAACTCCGCGGACCTTGGGAGGAAAATCGCCGAGAATCGCCGAGAAACGCCCTAAATCGCGGAGGCGTCGCGGAGACGGATTTTGTCTGGTTAGTGACGGTATTTGCAGTGAAACTGCAGATTATCAATCCTCCGCGGATCTCCGCGATTTGTTTATGCATTCAGTTGACTGACGTGTATATATGACAAGTTAAATTTTATATTTACTTACTCTTTTTATCTTCATGTTTTAGGATGCCTAATAGTAATATTTCGTTTCGTCCCAAGTTTTGACACATTAATTTATTGACAGACACAAGACCATGTGTTGGTCTCATGGCCTATGATCTGTACACGCATGATACATTGCGTCTCAACCGCTAATTGGTTCCTAAATATAACTTTTGACCTTTAACATTGAGCAACAGTTATTTTCCGAAAATGATATTTACCTCACTTTAAAAGCTTCAGACACCACGTGCTCTTTAAAGCGGGAATTACAGTCATGTAGCATGCTTTTCCCGTGATTACATTTTCTTATTAAAATAATTAATATCTTTAACAGATATGTGGATATTTTTTAATTTAGGCAATGATGGCTTTGTTGACTGAACAGAAAGATTAGTTTCGTTAGAATCGAACATTAATTCCGAATGCGTGAAACGAGGGTAGAAAAGAAAGACAGCCGATAATGAATAGATTTTCACACCTACCTGACATCATGTCAGCTTTAATTGCTGAAATTTATTTACTTTTAAATCTTTAATCGGTGCCGCGCAAATAAATTACTAATGATAATCAAACTGCGAAAATAAATATATCTAATTTAAAAAGTGAAAATACAAACAAATGTGCTCTTATTCTGATGCATTTGTGTACGAACGTTCCTATTTGTTTACGAAAAGAAAGTTGCGTCAGAAACAGCTGATCTTATTTTCAGAAAATGAGTTGACCGATTTCCGAACAACACGTGTTAAACTGCATCTGTATCGTCTCGGCGCTTAGCAAAAAAAGTATTAATCGATTTACTAAATAATAACAAGCGTTTAAAAAATCACATTAATTAATGTATTTGACTGAATTATACCGTAGTCACATAATTGACAGGTGTTAAATGTACAGTTACATTATGGTAATTTCATCACACATTGCTGACTGTTTTTATGAAAGGATTTCAAGTGTATACATTTTATAATTATTTTTTTCACCTTTAAATGGGAAATAGTTTGTTAAAACTCTGGTGATGAAACACAAGAATATTCGCGGAGAATCTCCGCGGAAACGCTCTTACACTCGGAGAATCGCGGAGATTGTGCGTGTACTTTAATCGCGGAGATTCTGAGCGTTTTTTCCAAGGAGAAACTCCGCGATTTTCAGAATTCGCGCTGACCACGATCGCGGAGGAAGCACAAAATGTGTACATATCGCGGGAGCTGTACTGTATGGATAAAACATGGACTAACATTCACTCCTATTTACATAAAACATAACTTCATTAGTGAAATACTAACCTGTATACTGACTGGTTTAGATTGGGTGGACTGGTTTGGTACTACATGATTTTTTAAAGCTTCCATCCAGGAATTCACTTCAGCTTTGGTTCCACATTTGACTAACATTTTCTCTATCATTGGACCTGAAATTATCTTAGTCTATATTTTAAAACATCTAACAGAAACATGTAATCATACATCAAGATTGAAGAAAAACAATGTAAATTTCTTCAGTACAAAATGACCTCTTTTTAAATGCTTACAACTAAATACATTGTACTTTTGTAATTCAAATTCAACATAGCTAGCGTTTCATACTTTTATTATCTGACTTTTTAACTGTCTGTATACAAGACAATGCAACACACAGCAATGTTGTTTCTTCTTCTTTAAACTGATATGATTGTCTTTACACATTTAAAATCCAGTTTCACATGTTTATGCACATTTCTATTTTGACATATTACTCCTTGCTTTTTACTTCCTTATTTCAAATACATAAAATTTCACCTTTAAAAACTGTATATATCAAATACTTCAAAATACGTTTTTAAATTTTTGCAAAAGAGCATAAAAATGCCTACTACTTAAACAGCCCCTGAATTACAGATGTTTCATCTTCATGCACAAATATACTGTATCTCACTTCATATTTTGATATAATATATCAAATTATATAATAATAACGCTGCATGTTTGCATTATTGATTTACATTGGAAAGTTATTACCTTTATATTATCTATATACATGTCCGTGAAAGGTCTTCACCTTTGTTATTGATAAATTTTCTGCCAGTTCAGGTATAAATATATATTGTTTAAATAAAAAAATGCAACTATGCAGTATCATAAATTTTTTCACAAAGAGTTTTGAAAGTTTCTATGGTTGGGTATACATAGCTGTCAGCCCATATAATCCTCCCCTAGCAGCCTGGATTATATTATCTCACAACTGGGTCATAAAATCTATCAAAAATCTTTATAACTATTAATATAACTGTAAGTGTTAGTTCAACCTTCCCATGCCTACCATTTCAACTTATAACAAGAAGCGCCGCAATGCGACGAAAACCAGGTTTTCAACTACCAAGTATTGATGTGACAGGAATTAGGAAGAAATATGGCAGTGAAGTAAAAATGGTGCTGTTATTTTGGTACCAACACAGAAAGTTGGTTTCAATAGTTCAAAATAAAAATAAATCAGATACCTGAGTAGCAATGCCAGGCTGTATTTTTATGTAAGCTACACACATGCCAAGTTGAGTATCAATAGGTCAAAGTGTGCTGAAGTTATTGAGTAGAAGCTGTAAATTCTATTGTAAGCAAGTGACATTGATCACAGACACCTGGGTAGCAATCCCAAGCTGCCTCTTAATATAAGCTACCCATTACCAAGTTAAGCATCATTAGACCAAAGCAAACTAAAGTTATTGAGCAGAAACTGAATTTCTATTTTTAGCAACAGTGACCTTGACCTTGATCACAGACACCTGGGTAGCAATGCCAAGCTGCCCCTTGATACAGGCTACCCATACACCAAGTTTGGGGTCAATAGGTCAAAGCAAACTCAAAATATTGAGCAGAAACTGAATTTCTATTTTTAGCAACAGTGACCTTGACCACAGACACCTGGGTAGCAATCCCAAGCTGCCTCTTAATATAAGCTACCCATATACCAAGTTAAGCATCATTAGACCAAAGCAAACTAAAGTTATTGAGCAGAAACTGAATTTCTATTTTTAGCAACAGTGACCTTGACCACAGACACCTGGGTAGCAATCCCAAGCTGCCTCTTAATATAAGCTACCCATATACCAAGTTAAGCATCATTAGACCAAAGCAAACTAAAGTTATTGAGCAAAAACTGAATTTCTATTTTTAGCAACAGTGACCTTGACCACAGACACCTGGGTAGCAATCCCAAGCTGCCTCTTAATATAAGCTACCCATATACCAAGTTAATCATCATTAGACCAAAGCAAACTAAAGTTATTGAGCAGAAACTGAATTTCTATTTTTAGCAACAGTGACCTTGACCTTGATCACAGACACCTGGGTAGCAATGCCAAGCTGCCCCTTGATATAGGCTACCCATACACCAAGTTTGGGGTCAATAGGTCAAAGCAAACTCAAAATATTGAGCAGAAACTGAATTTCTATTTTTAGCAACAGTGACCTTGACCTTGATCACAGACACCTGGGTAGCAATCCCAAGCTGCCTCTTGATAAAAGCTACACATATACCAAGTTTGGCATCAATAGGCCAAAGCAAACTCAAGTATTTGAGCGGAAGCTGAATTTCTATTTCTAGCAACAGTGACCTTGACCTTGACCACAGACACCTGGGTAGCAATCCCAAGCTGCCTCTTAATATAAGCTACCCATACACCAAATTCGGCATCAATAGACCAAAGCAAACTCAAAGTTATTGAGCAGAAACTGAATTTCTATTTTCAACAACAGTGACCTTGACCTTGATCACAGACACCTGGGTAGCAATCCCAAGCTGCCCCTTGATATAAGCTACCCATACATCAAGTCTGGGGTCAATAGGCCAAAGCAAACTCAAGTTATTGAGCAGAAACTGAATTTCTATTTTTAGCAACAGTGACCTTGACCTTGACCACAGACACCTGGGTAGCAATCCCAAGCTGCCTCTTGATATAAGCTACCCATTACCAAGTTAAGCATCATTAGACCAAAGCAAACTAAAGTTATTGAGCGGAAACTGAATTTCTATTTTCAGCAACAGTGACCTTGACCTTGATCACAGACACCTGGGTAGCAGTCCCAAGCTGCCTCTTGATATAAGCTACCCATGCACCAAGTTTGGCGTCAATAGGCCAAAGTAAACTCAAGTTATTGAGCGGAAACCAAAAGTTGACGCCCGCCCTCCGACTTCAGCATTACAATAACCAGTTTTCGTTGAAAACCTGGTTAAAAACCATATATTGTAGAAAGAACATACCTTATATTGTTCACTTAACACACCTGATATTCCAAACTGAACATACCCCATATTGTACACAGAACATACCTGATATTGTTCACTTAACATACCTGATATTCCAAACTGAACATACCTGATATTGTTCAATTAACATACCTGATATTGTTCAGTTAACATACCTGATATTCCAAACCGAACATACCTGATTTTCCAACAATTTAACTCATCTGATATTTACTGAATATACTTGATATCGCCAAATTTTCATACCTGATATTTCAAACTGATGAACATCCTCTGATTCTTCAGATTCACACAAACTCACTTTCATACCACTAAGAGGTAACTTGCCCTGGAAAGTACAGAATAAAATACTAATTACATGCTTCAGTATTGACAGTCTGGCTTCCATTTCAACATGCAAACTAAACATGGCTGTTAATATTCTAAAATAAAAAGAATACCACAGTATTCTAAAATAGAGTCACTTGTTTTTTAACTTGAAATGCTTGAATAAATCCAGTATTTTTTTGTATCTAGCAATAAGAAAAAAACACAATTTCTGCATAATTTCTGAGTAACTACCACATTTGAGAACTTACAAGATAAAACCTATCTTAATGATACAGTAAGCACTTCTCTACTTTGAAAGATGGTATCCTTCTTTTTCTTGATTATATACCAGTACTAACCCCTTTTCTATAACAATAGGGCCATGATTGCCCTAAATTGCTCACCTGAATACTTTGCCTTTGGGTCTGCAGTGCTCAGATGAGCTTACAAACTCCCAGCAATGAGTTATACAATCCATAACTTTTGAATGTGTACATTCTTACAGGAATGTACTGTCCATGTTTCAAATTGCTATACACTTACTTCAACTGAATCTAAACAGGATAAAATAAGAGAATAAGCAACATGGTTATGCCCACCTCATATTGGTAACCGCTTAGTCTGGGACTTATAGACAACATAAGTAACACATTAGGGAACAGTATAAATATCCTATCCTGTTTTTCTCCCGTGGATGTTTCAATTTTTACTTGAGACAGATGGTTCACATCTCCAAGGTGTGAGATTTCCTGAAATAATGAAGATAAGAATTACAACTTAAAAGACTTGTTTAAGACTCATGAAGATGAAAAACAAAAAGTTTTTTCCAGATTAAAGAAATTTCAATATTCATTTAAGTTAATAGGTAGATTTTTTATGGAGTTCAAACATTTCCATCAGAATTTAGTAGGAACATTGCAAAGCCAACTTTCTAATAATTTTTTTTATTATTTCTGATAGCCAACTGACCCTAATCAACATATTTGAATAATATGATTTCTCATGGGCGGATTTTTCAGAATCCCTCTATTGAATGTGAAAGAACTTGAAAATATCAACAAAATTAAATCTATAGAGGATATTGAATGAGTGGTCATGTAATATGAGATTTATTGCATGAGTATTTTGAAAACATTAATAACGAGGCTCTGTTGAGTTTTTATCATTTTCTAATAACAAATGTAATAAATCCCATATAACATGACCATGAATAAAATGTTCTATTTAAATCATAGAATTTTTGTAAGTATATGGTGACAGCAATTCACAGACAGTTTGTTTTGCATGTATACACTTCATAAGCATATTGGTAATGACACTGGCATCAAAGTGTTTTTACACTAGTGTAATATCAATAATATAACATGGTACTATTACATGCCCACAACCTCCTCTAAGATATAAACTCAGTTAAAACATTCTTGGTTAAATAACACAATCTAAGTAAAATTTCTATGGTTTAGAATTACTTCCCTTGACTTAAACAAGTACTTACCTCCCCTTCCCAGCCTTTTATTGTACTGGATATTATTTCATGCTCCATTTCCTTTAACTTTCTTATTTCCATACAGTGATTCTGGAAATACACAATTATCAGCATATAGTACAAAACACAGTTTTACATCCTGGATAAGGGCTTTCAGAACTTTTCAAACACAACAGTCGCGTAGCAATATTACAAATCTGATTTGCCCAAAATTACATACCGTAATGTACAGGTCTTCAGTTTCGACCTGTGGGCCAAAGATGTGGCTACCCCTAAAGCCATTGTTTTTATCATGTGTTACATATTGTGAAAAAATAATATCATGAAATCTTCAGATAGTCCCTTTCCACTGATAATCACAAACCAGAATCCATTTACTGTGTTTATTTGACGACTGGTTTGTAATGGTAAAAAAATCACTTTCTTCACTTAATTTTTACAGCAAAAAAAAACAAACTGAGAGTAAAAGTGTCTCAATAAAATTTGCTACTTCTAAAGCAAAACATTTAATAAGAACCAAAACTGTTCTTTCCTATCAAGTTTGATGAAAAACAACAAAAATTCCAGTTAAGTTTCAGGGTTTTCTAAGAGGTACTGCAAATGTCAACTTTTTTTCTCAGCTGACACTTTTAAAAACATTAAGTTATGAAAATTACAGAAATTTCTGTGAATGACTGAATACAGTCTGAAAAGGGATCATTATCTCACAGCCTCTTTTCTCCATGTTGTATTAGTGCAAGTACTTACTGCTATATCTCTGTACACAGCTATAGCCCTCTGAGTGTCACCACGATCTACATGACTCTCCTGAAATATAAATAATGCCACACCTGACAGAACAAACTTTTTATATAGATATCAGTACCTAAATTAACTTCATTGACCTACACACATCAACATAGCAAACATGGTAAAATGCTTTTTTTTCTTATAGAAAAAGGGCAAAACACCACAATTAAATGCAATACAGCACAATGCCTGCAATGCCTTGCAGAGTCAAGTAATGACCTCCTATGAACTACAGTTCACATTGTTCATGACATATTCTGTTGAATTACCTTCTTTCAGCATAAATAAACAGTTTAAAAACACAAGAAGGCAGTCACTGAATATATGAGTTTAAAATAAGATGCAAAACTCTAAGTAAATACAAGCTGAGTTATAGAGATACTGTATCATACAAATGACCCTATGATTGCTGGTTCTAATCTGAAAAAATGGATTTAAGACTGCCCTATGTTCTGTTCTGTTCTGTTCCTATACATCCCTCACTGCGGAGCAATTACTGGTTTAAACTCTTGGAAACATTACTATCTACAACAACAACTTTCCCATTTAGTTTAATGAGATCAGTTTCTCAACAAGAAAGATCAAGATATTTCTAACCTCTATGTGTCTTTCTAATTCTTTCAGCAGACTGGGATACTTGTCTAATCTTGTGAAGGGTTTGGACAACATGGTGGTCAAGGTCATGGCCCCTGGGGCTGGGGCCCCTAACTTCTCCATAAATTTACTTAATTCTTCTCTGAAAAGCAAGACACAAAGTACACAATGTATGATTTGTAATCCAATTACAATTTTTTTATTTTTTTTTATTTTATTTAAGCTACTGACTTGTTAAGCTACTGACTTGTACATGTTTCATCCAAGCATAAAAATGAAAATGTTTACATAAAAGAAATTCTAGTTGTTTTTGCGAAAACACTTCAAAACTAAGAAACTGGCATATTTCCTTCATTTTTTTTTTTTTTTTTGGCACATCAAAATAAGTAATTTTCCTACCTTTATCAGTTGATATTTTACCCTGTTAGTCATGTAGTACAGACTTTATATTGTTAGGGTTAGGATTTAGGGTTTATATTGTCAATTAAGTGCACTTATACATGAAAACCTGTTGTGGCTTAATGGGTTAGCTTGTCTATTATCATTTTACTTAATCAAGGAGCATGGGTATGAATCATGCTACAACATGATTTTTTCTCATTTTTTAGTCATATCAAAGCAAAACAAATTATGTTTCTAAAATGGTATTTTGTCTTACCTTTAATTTCAAAAAAGAATATTAATAAGCAAAAATCAGCGAGGCACTGTCAAATTTACAAGTGGGATACACTCATTATTTTAAGTACAATATTTTTTTTCTCTCTTCCTTTCCATCTGGATCTTGATTTTCAGTCCCACTTTTATTTAAGAAGTTCTGGAAAAGTAGATACAAACAATAAACACAGGATTTAAATACTTTTACTTTAAATAAGAAAGCTAGAATTTCCTCTATCAACTTACTTATTTTTCTGTAATATTGCAACTGCCCTGGGATGATTTGCACAATATCTAGTGTATAAATCTTTTAGTGTTGGGGCATGCCTCATAAATACCCCACCCACTCTACGCTGATGGGCTGGATGTCTGAAAATAAATATATATATTTAAACTGTATCATTAAAATGTATGATTCATTAACAAATCTAAAGATATAAACAAATAATTCTTGTCAATTTTCTTGGAAAAAAAGTACAATGCATCTCCAGTTTAATTCATTTCCCACAAATTGTACCATGGACTTGCTATCAAAGAATGATTATGTTTTAAATGACAGAGTAACACTGACTTTTTTAACAACTTTGTTATCATCATTCAATTCAGATTATCAACCACATAAACAAGGCATGCAAGTATGTTGGTAGTACTAATGCTTTTCCCAATGGTACAACTTTCTGCTAGCCTTAGGCCAAGTTTATCTTCTAGACCATACAGTCACAACTGTTTTTACACTAACATAACCTCTCCATTTACAATGAGTCAATGACTTACTTGGAGCATTCTTCTAATGAGACAAGAAAGTTTTGCTGGAATGTGATAATGTCCTCTAGATTTCCCGTCAGGTCAGAAAACTCCGAGGAACTCATGCTGAAATTAACAATACAACCAGTGCAATAACAGATAAATACTATGTTTAGACAAAAGTAAGTGACTGCTTTGAAGTTGCAGTATTTTCAAAAAAAGGGTTGATTTAAATGTGACAAATGTTCTTGCTCCTCTGAGAAGAAAACTAGGCAATTAGACAGTGCAAAGATGAACACCTACTAGCTGTCTATCTGCTTTGAATGTAACAAAAAACATGAATGTGCAGGTTCAAACTTAAAAATCTAGTTTTTTAACTACAGATGTACACACCTCTGTCAAGTGTTGATTGACAGTATCCAAAATATACCTGTAGTACACTCATATGTTTCCACCTATTTCAAATAATTCATAACTTTCACACTTCAAGATAGCTTTCATGTACACAATGTTTCCATGACAAACTTACATTTCAGAGTTTATGATGGGGCGTATATAGTTCTGAAGTACCGAGGTCATCTCTGCAACATGGGCCCTTTCTGTCTCTATAACATTCTGTAAGACCTGAAATCACACAGAAACATAGAAAACCCTGAATTATAAGATCAGAATATCTATAATGCCACTTAAAAACTTCACAACATGTGATTCCTTCTCTGCACATTTTTTTTTACCAGTGTACCTTTGTGAAAGTCGCATTATTTCTTCCTTTCTGTCAACTGGACACTGTCACTGTGTCTAATTCTGAACTGCCTTGTAATGTTTTTACACTTACAAAATTTTACTTACTTATAAAATCCTCTTTTGTTTATGATTGGGAGTGCTTCCTGAGAAACATTTTTATCAGTGGCAATGAAGCTCAAATAACACATTTTAGCGGTACTTAACAGACTTCATTCAAATGTAAAACTTCAAAAGTTTTCATAGTAAAGTGAACTCTATATCACGAAGTGAATGCAAAAAGATTCTATCTGTTTCTTTACTTTAAAGTACTTGAAACATTTTCATTTCTACCCCTTTTCATTCAGTTTTTAAAAACATGTTGATCTCATTTATGCAGTATTTCAGGACATGACTTTTTGTTCTTGCATTATTACAGTTTATATTTTTAGAAAGTTCTTTTACACCTATGTACCAAAATACCCCAGAGAAAGCTATTTTGGCACTATTTTGCTGAAATACTTAATGGCCACTAAGAATTCTGAAATTATTTGAAAATGACAGTTACACTGTACTCTAATAATTTCTGGTAAAATAATTTAAAACTGACATGTTTTCATTTTTTTTTTTTTTTTTTATAAAAAGGAAAATTTTTATTCTAAGTTTTTCTTAGTACTTGCCTAGACATTTGATGATGAGACTTTTTCACAATTACCCCTTGCTGAGACTTGAAGAGTTTAAACATGAACTACTTGGAGACAAGAATGTTCACTCACCACATTATGGTAATATTGCATGCTTTCCCTGAAGTGTTTCGGCACCTCCTGTGTCTTGTTCACCGTCACAATGGCTCCCGGCCCTCCCTTCAAGCTTCCAGTTAACTCTGAATAAAAAAACGAACAAATTCAAGCTTCCTGCTGACCCAGTAAAACAACAAGATGTATAAAAATTAAGAGCTTCTGGCAGACACAGACTATTTTTCTTTAAGTATACAAACAAGCTTATAATTATATAATACAAAATCTGTAGTTCATCACAGAAAAATCATCTTTAGGCTGCCACCATTAGCACAGAAATTCTTAAAAGAATAAATACTTTGCAACTAACTATTCCTTTTCTAAATTTAATTTATAGTGACAAGTTTTTTTTTTATTTTCATAAAATAACAATGCACTTCTTTGTCATAAAATGTGAGAATTTTACAAGAATATATACTTCCACACAGGCAAGGTTTTGTTTAAAAAACACACACAACAGTTCTGATTTGTTAAAGCCTCAAAGTTTTTGCTTTTTGTTGTTTCCTGTTTTACCTATGAGTGCCTTTGAGTATAACGAATTTAATTCAATAAAATGATCAAGTTGATGTGTTTCAAATTAATTTCTTTGTAATAGTTATGCTACATCTGTATACAAAAAAAATATCACAAACATTTCTCAAGGAAACTATAAACAGAAGCTTCTCCTGGAAACATATGTTATTCTGCTTCTAACAACCCTGATGCTGGTAATTGTAAAATTATTTAAACAAGAAGCATTTGTTCAATATCTATGCTTCATGCTATAACACCAAGTAAGCTAGGTTTTCAAGTCAAAAGCATTACACACCATAAGTTGTGTCATAAAGAATTGCACACAAACAAAAAGAAGCCTTCCACAGTAAAGACAATAAATTACAAATATGTCAATAAGGTGTGTACAGAAACACACGGAAGCCTTACAAACTCTATAATGACTATAATTTATGTCACTAAGTCCACACAAACACATAAAAAAGCCTTACACACTTATGATGACCACTTATGTCATAGAGGTTTGCACACAAACACAAAGAAGCCTTCCACAGTAAAGACAATACTTTATGTCATAGAGGTGTGTACAGAAACACAAAGAAGCCTTCCACAGTAAAGACAATACTTAATGTCATAGAGGAGAGTACAGAAATACACATAAGCCTTCCACAGTAAAGACAATACTTTATGTCATAGAGGTGTGTACAGAAACACACATAAGCCTTCCACAGTAAAGACAATACTTTATGTCATAGAGGTGTGTACAGAAACACACATAAGCCTTCCACAGTAAAGACAATACTTTATGTCATAGAGGTGTGTACAGAAACACACATAAGCCTTACATACTAAATGTGCATGTCTTAGTCAGACAGACATGAAAAGCCTAGTTTTAGTTTTCATGAACAGACTTAAGCATATGTATAAGTGGATAATATTTTTGCACTATATGCACCAGGTAGTGCAGCTTATCAAAACTGCTATATGTGAAAGCAGAAACAAATGTTTTTTATAACTTAATAACTAATGTGTGTTATTATTTAACCTCACTTAACAACATCTCTTCAGCCTTTCTGAGTGAACAATCAAGACCTTTCTTTCATTATTTTTCATTTTATTAACTGCTATTGAAATATATCACCTCTTCAAGATATAAAGCCCTGGATGATCAGTCTGAAATAAGACCTCAGATTAAAAAGTTACAGATAGACAAACAAAGTGATGACCTAGCACAATACTAAAGTAATGTCTTCTTTATTTACACTGACTAACGAAGTTTTGCATTCTTGACCTTCAAATTATTAATTTACCTTGTTTAAATTCTCGTACATAGTTGCTGGGGAACCAGCCTGTTTTACCATGTAACGTCCCTTCCCACCATCCTCCTTCAATAGCTTGGGTGACAGTTATAATATCACCCTTGGAGAAACATAGCTGCAAAACAAATACACCAATTAAACACAATAAAATTTCAGATGATCAGATTAACTCATCAAACCTTCAATAAATATGTAAACTATAAGAGAACAAAACAGTCAATATCTCACAGATATGGGAAAAATAAGTTTGTTCAAGAAGGGATTTTGAGATGTGTCCAAGCACCCGCCTTTTTGAACCTATTTATCTCTAATGAACCTAAACAAAGGTTAAATTTTCATAGCAATATTGTATAATTTGAATGCAAAAGCAACTAAGCAGGCTTGGGAAGGTTTCTACTTTCTCTAACTTAACTAGATCTGCACAAGTTATTTAAGTTTTTGCCTTATCTCCTCCCTGAGTCAATGACCATCTACCAGCCCTTTTGCTCTCCACAAATAAATCGCCTTACATTAGAATGAGACTAACTCAGATATAGTTCCATCTACCCATGTGCTGTAGAGACAGTTATCCTTAAACAAGACTCCACAAAATTCCTACAACCACTACCCTGATTTTTTTGGCAGACTATATACACCCCTGGCTGCAATTTTTCCATCCAACTTTTCTAATATCTACACATAAATCAAAACATTTCTAGACAGACTTCAAGGCTAGCAGACACTATCTCCAACAGGGCATTGCACTAACTGTGCTGATGTAAGGTATGGAATGTTTCTTTTCAAAGATCAAAATCTTGAATACAGGTAATATTGTTCTGAGCTGTCAATGTGAATGCTTTGCCTTAAAGCTACTGACTCACAGATTTTAGTTGTAAAATACTTTTCCTTAAAATAAAAGATAACTCATAATATTATAACTATGGTTTTTCCCCCACATCAGGGGGTAACATTTGGGTAACATATCTGATGAAAATGTTAAAAACTATTAAATTTAATTCTAATGTGTTTTCTTGACAAATACAACTACAATTTCTACTTGAATATATATATAAACATTTTCTTTTTTATATACACTGGCGAACAATGAATCAGTCATTTCAAATCAATATGAGATATGTTTACAGACATTATTTTGTTTATATTATGGGAGTTCCACAAACATTTTGACATTATTATTACCATTTTTTAAAAATTATCATTATTATCACTACTATTTTAATCACTAGTTACTACTGCTAATACAGATACAGATCTATTGTTTTATGTTGCTGCTGCTGTTTCTCAGTGATGATGAATTAATTTCATCATCATCTTCATCATCATAATAAGAAACATCACATATTCCTTCAATATCATTATCATCAATAAAATATCATTATCACTCTCATCATAATCATCATCAAATGAATTTTTCTTGTACCCAATGCACTCTAATGAATATCTACCGTATGTACACCAAGTGATGAATGGTGTGCTAGTATCAGTCTGACACAGCATGCATTTCACGCTCATTCACTCACAGACATGCATGCTTCCTACTCAAGCCAATTACCTGGCACATAATTACCCAATTAGCCATACAATCTGTGTAACTGATGCTGTTTTTAGTCTGTTTTCCCTAACACTGAATTTGTATCTGCTGTAATCAATTTTACCTCCTGAATATATCTGATTCTCAATCAATTAGTGATCAGTTTTCCATCTCAGAAAACTATTTTCAAGTATCTCTTATTTTACTATACACAATGATGGAGATATAATTTGGTCAGGCGTAAACTTGAGTAAGCCAAGCTCTAATTACAGAATGGTTTAGAGAAAGGCTCCAACAAGTGTTTATTAAATGTTGAACCTGTCATAACAAATTTAAGCTCAAATTGAGATAGGAACTGAGCCTGCAGCTCCCTTAATGTAAGACACCATGCCCTTGTTTTTATTCAGGAAGGAATTTTGTAACAACCTTGACACCTTCACACTGGCTTCAATCTCTTCAAAGATCTAACAAGATATATTTTCAATATCTCAAGTTACAAGCCCGCATTTCACAAATGAAAAAAACATCATTTATAAATAACCCTATGCCACACTGTGAGATTTTTTTCTGTAATAATGTAAATAAAAGTCTTGGAAAATTCCAACATGTAAACACCCTTTCTGACAGACATGAATCTTATGCTTGGGCAATTAAATAAAATGAACTGGCTAGATCAAGTTGGTTAACATACTTCTGACTATTTTCTTGGAAGAGTTACAAATTCTTAAGTTTAATCAGGGTTACTCTTTACAGACAGGTGCACAATTTATGTTGTTAAAAATAAATCTTGTTTCCATTAATGTTTTATTGAACTGCTATCATAGAGAAAACTAGAGATGTGTCCATACGACACAGATGCCCCCACATTCCACTGTACTGTCACAAAAAAACCTGTACAATTGGTAAGTATAAAGTCTAACAAGAGCACTGCAAGGCGGAGCAAAATATGCCCGTCAATTGAGCAATTTGTTTCAATAACATCTATCCACCTATGAAGTTTCAAGTCAATAGCTTTGATAATGTAGGCGTATGGTCCAGACAAACATCAAGTACAAAAATTGAACTAAGGGGAATAACTCCAATATCATGAAGTGTATAGTGACTGTTCTTGTGCATTGCACCACGTCTCAATGAGATCTATCCACCTGTGAAGTTTCAAGTCAATAGCTTTGATAACGTAGGGCATAACTCCAAAAGCATGACATACAGAGTTACAGTTCCTGACACTGCACTTTGTCTCAATAAGACCTACCTAATGTATCAAGTTTCAAGACAATAGATTTGATAATGTAGGAGTTATGCTCCGGAAAAGAAAATTCAACAACCGGGAATAACTCCAAAATTATGAATGTTGAGTGATAGTTCTTGTGCACTGCACTCTGCCTCAATGAGATCTATCCACCTATGAAGTTTCAAGTCAATAGCTTTGACAGTGTAGGAGTTATGCTCTGGACAAACATCAGGACGCCGCCCATCCGCCACCCCCCCTACATCCGTCCGCCCGCCCCCCAACCCCCCATGGGTGATCCCATAATAATAATATGTCCCGTCTTTGACAGGCGTATAAAAATGCTATTTTTCAGCTTTATCAGGGGCATAACGATGCTGATCTCCAATAAATTTGTGTCAAAATACCCAGGTACATAACTTCACATGCTGACAACTTTTCTCAGAAAGTTTAATGGCTCTAGCACTTATACGTTTGGAGTTACACGTGACACAAGTCTCAAAATGCTATTTTGTTTGCTTAATCAGGGGTCATTACTCTGCCTATCTCCAATAAATTTGCATCAAAATACCCAGGTGTGTAACTTCAAATGATGTCAACTATACTTAGAAAGTTTCATGGCTCTAGCAGTTCTACGTTTGGAGTTACATGTGACAGAAGTCTAAAATGCTATATTTTGCTTAATCAGGGGACATAACTTTGCTGATCTCAAAACAAATTTGCTTCAAAACGCCCAGGTGCACAAGTTCACATGCTCTCAACTATTCTAATAGAAAGTTTTATTGTTCTAGCAGTGATACATTTGGAGTTACACTTGACACAAACCAGTCAACTTACTGACAGCGTGACAGCCAGACAGACGGACAAGGGCAAATCTATATCCCTCCCCCACCCCAACCCCTCCCTCCAAAGTTGTGGTGGCATAACAACTGTTGAAAATCCACGTTTCATCCATTTTGTTTCACTCTATTTATTGACTGCTGGGCAACTGGTCGCTTAAAATTTCGAAATCATGAATAATAAATACTGTTAATACATTGGTTTCTGAAAAGTTTCGTTTTGCAATCTCAGCCAATGAAAGCTAAGCTAAGAAAACTTATTCACTTACAAATTTTTAGTTCTGTGCATGACAATCTTCAGTTCTGGACAGGCAACTCTGACACTTTTATCAATTACGTGTATTTTTTATTTTATAGCAAATGAGCCAGCAAAAAAGACATCCAATATATCATGGTTATGTCCCTTAAACTAGCTTTAAATATATCTCATAAAGTAATAAATTAATTTCAAAAGTCTTTATAATGAATGATTCTTTACAGGTTCATATTCATTCAAATATGATTTACATTATGAATGACTGAAGTTGGCATAAAATAACCTTTATCCTGAGTATTAAGACACCACAAATATACTTCAGCAATACTGATATTCTTGTTTTTATGTCAGCTAGGCGGCTGGTTGTTGTAAACTATCTGATAAACTTGAAACAATTTCTTCACATTTATTTTCTGAATGGATCTGCTTCCTAAGGTATTAGACTGGCTCCTGGTACTGAAATTCTTTGGACTTACCTCCCCTTTGCATCTTACTAAGAAAAGATTAATTCCCTTTATTAATAGGCTTTTACTGACCCATGTGAAATGCTTTACAAGCAGATTTCAGATAAATTAAAAATGATGCATAATGCACCACAAAGTTTTTATAATAAAGGACGACTAATCAAAGGTTACAAAAGCTGAAGGATTGATTGTCTTTGAATGCACATTTTTTAAAGTCTCTCGCGCCACTGATTTTCATATTGAGTAATCTTGTTTTTGCAAACTCGGCCAAATTTTGTAAGTCTGCTCTAGAGATTAAAAGTCTAAACAGGCTGATAAAAAACACTATGTAAGTATAACCAGACAAATTAATAATTTAGGCAAAACAGTCGCCGCTCTCTCTACATCCAAACTATTTTTATAATGCTTATTGCTTTCTAATCAAACTGAAATGTTGCATAACTATGCCAGGTCATGACAGGAATACACACATAGGCTAGCAGACGATGAATAACGTATTTTCTAAAATAAGCAATAATTTTGTATCACTGCACGACACAGAACATAAGACAGAAAATTGTACAAAAAAATAGGAAAACAACCTTCTCTCAAACCATGGTAGTTAGAAAGGTACTGAATTAGGTAATTTCTATATTACTGAATGATCATTGTACTGTAAGCAGATAAATGTGATTATAAATATTTGAATCGACAGAAGTATTTGTTTTGGTGGTAGGTAGAAATATTTGAATCGACAGAAGTATTTGTTTTGGTGGTAGGTAGAAATGTTTGAATCGACAGAAGTATTTGTTTTGGTGGTAGGTAGAAATATTTGAATCGACAGAAGTATTTGTTTTGGTGGTAGGTAGAAAATTCTGACTTGTAAAAAGCTTGGCGCCCTTAGTATAATTGGATCGATCCAAAAATAAAATCTAAATTTCTACAGACACACTTAATACCTTAGTTAGATCTAAACATTTTTATTAGTTTATCAATTGCAGATAAAGGTTCTTTCAATTTTAAACTACCCTCCCTACCTGATAGCTAGCCTATTACTTGTGGAAAGAGCAAAAATAGTCTTAAAAGATTCCTGAAAACTTGCCAGAGATATTCAGGTTATTAGCTATGTTCTTGTCTGAATGAAAATAGAACTACTTCACTTGATTGAGTTCTTGAAACTTTAGTGGTAAATTATACATCAATTATTCTCAGTTTGTTTCAAAATTTTCATGCAATGGCTGAAAGATTGCAATCGTTGAATTAAGAAACCTCCTAAATGTTCAAGATTATTAGATATCCTTTAAAATTTTACATTTCAAAAAGTAAAACAAAATTCAGCCCCACTGATCAGATCTAAGGTTCAAAGCCATAGCAAAAAGATGTTTTGAAGTTTAACCCTTAACGTGCTGGAATCGAAAGTGATTAGCCTTTGCCACCAGTATAGAGCCAGGCCAGCCTGCACATCCGTGCAGTCTGACCAGGCTCTATACTGTTGGTAGCTCCATTTTTGTATTTTGATACTGAAATCCCTTAAACTTGAATGGACTGTTCCAAATTCAAAGCTGGGAAAATCCATTACAAAATTTCAGCATGTTCAGGGTTAAGCTTCTTTATTTTGCACTGGCTCACAGTATAGCCACACTTTATATCTAGCAAATTACAAACACTCTACTCATATTCAATCACTCAATACCCTACAACTGAATAGTCATATTACCTCATCATTGTTAGATCCCTTGAAGTTATAAAGGGCCTTGACTCTCTTTGGGGGCTGCCCTGGTTCCCCCATGCTCAAAAGCCCCGGTGGTTTAGGGGGAAGGTCTGGCTTGGCTACTGAAGGTCCCGCTGTAGATGGGGGCGGGGTTGAGGATGGACCAATCACAGAGGCTGTTGCTGTAGCAGTGGCTGTCACTCGGGCAGTAAAGATGTTTGCTATTGGCTCATAGTGATTCTCTACCACACTTGGAGGCTCATCAAATGCTTTACCTTAAAAAAGAAAAGGATTTTTTTCACACATATTTAGTTTTTGAAAATTAAGTTAATTCGATATTCATGCACCTAGCTAGTTCAAATTAATTGGTGGATTCAAAGGACATGTGATATATTAAGTACTTGATGATTAATCAGTTACATGGTTCCAACAGTCAAAATATGGGAAAAAACAACAAAGCATTCTGATTATTGTTTTCTTTTAGCTAACTTTAACAAAATTTTAATACTATCACATGCTATGAATCGTAATGTTTATTGAATTTTTATCTAACTTTCTGAGAAAATTTCTATGTCTTTAACTAGCCTGAATTTAGTCCCATGTAACCTAATACATCAAAACAGACCAAATCAACCAACAGAATTTTAAGATTAAGTCAACTTTCAAATTGACCACCATTCTTCAACTGTTTATAAAGGCCGTTCAGACAACATGTCCACGAAGTCTGAACTGCTGCATCACCCTGGCATGTCTTCTTCTTTATAACGATAAAATTTTGACCTGTAACCATGTCTGTATGACCAAATTTCTTTAAGCCAAGAATCTTTCTTCAAAGGAGGTATCAAGAAATGTTTTAACCCTTTACTCCATAGATACGTGTTTTAACGCATATGCGACCAGTGCAGATCCAGATCAGCCTGCACATCCGTGAAGTCTGATCAGGATCTCCACTGTTCGCTTTTATATCCATAAAAGTATTTCTGACTGAAAAGCGAACAGTGGAGATCCTGATCAGACTGCACGGATGTGCAGGCTGATCTGGATCTGCACTGGTCGCATATGAGATTTAACACTTAACCATGTGGTAAAGGGTTAAACCATAGCCAGAATTAGACTAACAGCTTTTCAGTTGAAAATTCAATACAGAAGAGGTTTACAAAAAAGTATTTTACCATTTCCTAGATTAGATGACAGCCTGTTTACTATCCCCTTTAGAGTCTTCATTACACATTCAAAAAGTTTCCAAAGTTTAAAAAAAACCGCAGATTCCAAAGTTTAAAAAGAAGCAGTTTTAGATAAACTCCACTTTCATGCTGTAGGAGTCACCAAACAGTATATATTTTATAGCAAATGAATGATGAAAAAAAGAAAATAAACGACAATATCAAAAATGTGAGCTATCATAATTGTATATATAAGAAATCTTGGGTTACAAATGAGGTATTTAACACTTGTATGACAATAAAACATTTTATACTTTTGATAACATTTTATTGTCCACCCCACCTGATCACAGAAATACTAGGTGAGTTTCATAACTAAATTATGACCAAATTAGGTTATTTGGTATCACTGATGTTATATAGTCTTCATGTGAATTCATACTGTAAACTACTAAATTATACATTATATTTATTTGGTTAATTGTTTCACTGATTTCAAGATGAACTAAAAATGCAAACACCAACAAACTAGTAATTGTAACACTGCCAAATGCTGGAAGACTTCCTGCACGATGCTATATATAACTGCTAATTAGTGACCACCTTGTACAACAGCATACTTAAACAAAAAAAAACTCTGAGAACCAGTTTTATTATAGAATTGTTAATTTCAAAATATCAGTTCAATTGCAATTCTTAAGTCTTTATATTCTCACAAGTGAAAACTTTCTTTTGAAAATACAAGGGGAAGTGTTAGACATAAATGAAAATAACAATAATTCAAGCTAAAAACATACTAACAGTAGTCTTAAAGAAATGTTCTGCAACCTCTGCTGTGTTAATGAAACAAACATCCTGAGAAAACTTTCAAAAACAGACAAGTAATAATAAAGCAATTGCATACTGGAAGGTAACTTTATTGTCTGAATATTAATTCCTGTAATTTATTGTGGCCAATGCACCAGAGTATCTTGCACAATATAATGATCTCTCAATAAACAGCTTCACCCAACATACTGTTTTATAATTTTCTATCTAATTAAAGACATATTTCTTTCATAATAAAAACAAAAGCAAAGACTCAGAAAAACCTTTCCCCAAGCATATTTATTGTAGATTAACATTCTTTGCCATAATTTATATCTATAGCAAAGAAGGAGGTAACATATATGCTGAAATATGTCATTTTGGCAGTTGTCTCCCTTTATAAAATCAGCTAACAAAAACTACCAAAGACCTTTTTAGAAAGTTTTGTATATTGGCCATAGGGTTCAGGGGCTACAATCTAGAAATTGTTGATTCATATCACACCAGGGAGTATTAAGAGACTTCAGTCACTGTCTGCATTCCAAACCAGCAAGTTTACCTATTTATAATTTTCAACACAGTAAGCAGCGTAATTGAGCAGAATAAATAAATATTGCAAGAACTAGAGTTTCCTTATTACTGGTCTCTCAGTTGAGACTTACAAACAAGGCCCCATACAGATGCTAATATATTCAGTATGAAAAAGAATAGCTCCTTCTGTGTCACGTCTGTAATATTCAATACAAAACAAATCTACTATTCTGAACTTCTAGTTTGCTTAAAAGGAGTAACTGAAGTTTTGAAACATTAAATTATAAATATAAGCCAATCTTTAAGGCAATTGGTTTCCTGAACAAATTGCTGTTGTAAACTGCTCAGCTTCTGTACAGTGGAGGCAATGCTTTTAGTTTTGAATAACATTGTAAACTGAAGTCTATAGACATTTAAATGTCTTTGTAAAAAAAAATTTAATTAAACCATTTGGTTTCATTAAAAAAAAAAACACCAGATACACTGTTGGTCACTTCCTTTGATTAAGTGATTTTTCAAGAGTAATTAGTTTGTAATTAACATAAGGTTTCCTCCTGCAATTCTGATTTCTTAGGGAAAAGGTAACAAGAGGGCCATGATGGCCCTGGATCGCTCACCTGAGTACTTTGGCTGTAGGTTTGCTGTTAAGCAGTATTTCATTTTTTAATTGAAAATATGTAAGTGCCTACAAACCAAATATGTAAAATATCAGTCAATAAATAAAGGCTCTATGACAGAAAGTAGAAATATCTATCATAAGCTATGGTGACCTTGACCTTGACCCAGTGACCTCAAACCCTACCCATAAGTAGACGTCCATGCAAGGAACCTATATACATGTACTAAATATCAAAGATATTGGTCTATAAATGAAGGCTCTATGAGGTACAGTAGATAAATCTATTTTTAGCCTCCATGACCTTTAACCTAATCTAATAATTTCAAAAAGCTTGCTTCATGCCAAATTATAAAATTCTGGGCCTTGTGGTTTTAGACAAGAAGATTTTTAAAGATTTTCTTCTATACTGCTATTTAAAACTTGTGACCCCTCGGGCAGGGCCAATAGTGACCCCGGGGACATTTTTCAAACAAACTGGGTAGAGGTTCACTAGACAATGCTGCATACCAAATATCTAAGCTGTAGGCATCGAGGTTTCCAGTAAGAAGATTTTTAAAGATTGCCTTTTTTACATATTAAGGGCCCCGGGGCAGGGCCAATTTTGACCCCGGGGCCAACATATAAACAATACTGGTAAAGGTTCTCAACACAATACTCCAGACTAAATATCTAAGGTCTAGTCCTATTAGTTTGGAAGAAAAATTATTTTTCATGTTTTTCCTATATAACTATAGGTAAACCAAGACAACCCTGGGGCGTGGCTAATTTTGACCCAGGGGACATAATCTGAACAAACTTGGTAGACATCCACTAGACAATGCTGCACACCAAATATCTAAGCTGTAAGCATTGAGGTTTCCAGTAAGAAGATTTTTAAATATTGCCTTTTTTACATATTAAGGGCCTCCGGGGTGGGGCCAATTTTGACCACGGGGCCAACATATAAACAATACTGGTAAAGGTTCTCAACACAATACTCCACACCAAATATCTAAGGTCTAGTCCTATAAGTTTCAGAGAAAAATGATTTTTCATGTTTTTCCCATATAACTATATGTAAATCAAGAGAACCCTGGGGTGTGGCCAATTTGACCCAGGGGAAATAATTTGAACAAACTTGATAGAGGTCTACTAGATAATGCTACATACCAAATATCTAAGCTGTAGGCATTGTGATTTCTGAGAAGAAGACTTTTAAAGATTTCCTTTATAAGCCTATGTAAAATCAATTGACCCCCAGGGTGGGGCCTATTTTGACCCAGTGGCTTTGATTTGAAGAAACTTAGTAGAGGTCCACTGGACAATGCTGCACACCAAATATCTAAACTCTAGGCCTTGCTGTTTCTGACAAGAAGATTTTTTAAAGTTTTTCCTATATAACTCTATGTAAAACATGTGACCCCCGGGGCTGGGCCATTTTTTACCCAGGAGCCATGATTTGAACAAACTTGGTAGAGGTCCACTGGACAATGCTGCACACCAAATATCTAAACTCTAGGCCTTGTAGTTTCAGACAAGAAGATTTTTAAAGATTTTCCTATATAATTCTATGTAAAACTAGTGACCCTTGGGGCAGGGCCATTTTTGACCCAGGGGTCATGATTTGAACAAACTTGGTAAAGGTCCACCTGATGATGCTTCATACCAAATATCTAAGCTCCAGGCTTTGTAGTTCTGGAGAAGAAGATTTTTAAAGTTCCAACTTTGAAAATCTATTTTTAGCTCCTGTGGCCTAGAAATGCAATGGACCTGAACCATTTGAACAATTTTAGTAAAGCTTCATGCAAGGAACATTCCTGCCAAGTTTCAGGAAGATTGGCCCAGCAGTTCAGGAGAAGAAGTTGTTTGAAGAAAAAGTTGACGTCGCACGCACGCACGGACGGACGGACGGACGCCGGACATCAGGCGATCACAAAAGCTCACCTTGAGCACTTTGTGCTCAGGTGAGCTAAAAAAAAGATAAGTTTTCAATTAAACATTTTCAGCAAGTTAATTGTATTTTAGGTAATATTTAAAGGAAAAATATAGTTATCTATTACATTGTCTAAAGGAATGGGGATATGTCAGAATCTCAAGTATGCAATTTTCTTGTACCTTCTTAGAAAGTCAATAGGATATTTTCCTACACATTCATTCACTGGCCTTTCTCACACACTCATTTGCTCTATAGTACTTTCTCAACTGACCAGGACTTGTGTAGATTACCAAGATAATGGTTAAAGCTTTGAAGATAATCACATATCTATCAAGATGGTTATCTCAGCACTTCAGATTCAGGAATACTTGGCCTCTGGTGAACCAGTTCTGACATAGTCCATTACATCTACAGACTTACATCTACAGACTACACTGATAGACTAGCTCAAGTACTCCCAGTTTCATTTAAGAATGCCTCAACTGAATTTTGGATATTGTACAAAATCCACACATCCTTCAGTTCAAACATTCAAACTCTTGTTACCTTAATTCTAGATACTGCCCTTCAAAATATGCTCCTTCAAAGATTATTCTTTTTTAGTTGGATGGTTTAGTGAAACATTTATTTCAAATTAACTGGGAAATATATTCTTGGCCTCAGTTCTCTGAAGTACCGGTACTGCTTCCTGTATTCAAAAATTTGAGTTTCAAACACTATAAGCAGGTGTTATACAGTACTTGTTAAAACTCTTGGAATTTCGAATGCAGTTCACCTATGCAAGGCTATGCTACTGATCGTCAATCATGTAATGAATGACAGGACCAGCTTTCCATAAACCATAACAACAACAACATGCATTCTGGTGAACTTGGCTGACATATTAACACTGATTTAAACATTTTCTACTATACTGAAGCAAGATGAGTGGAGATTAATGTTTAAAGAAAACAGCCAACACTCTGACAGTCTTCAACCAAAATATTCTCAAATTTCACAACTTCAAGCACTGATTTCAATGATTCTAAAGTTTATTTGAACTGAACAGCCTTATCGGTTCAGTCTAAGATTTACAAGAAAATCTGGAGTATTAAACTGATGAGTGGCAAGTGCTGAAATACAGCCAAAAGTTTATAAACACTTCCAGCAAAACAAGAAAAAAAAAAGTTGAATTTAAAAGAAAATATATATTCAGTACAGCAAAGTTTCACCTACAGGACAACATTACTTACTTCAAACCCATGCATAAAATTCAAAACCAAAAAGGTCAGCTTTTAAGACTGATTCTTAATTAAGACCACTTTTTGACTGATCTTTATAATTACTTAAACCTTTAATTTACTGTCTACCTAAACTGTAAACATACATAAAGTTTGAGAAACTAACCTTTCACCAATGCTGTTCCTGCTACCTGATAGGGCTAATTTGAAAAATTTTGCTGGGATGTTCTGGGCTTATCAGCTGTAGAAATCTTAATGGAAATACTCAGATAAAACTAGTTCCTGTGTTACAAGGGTCTTATTAAAATGCTTATCTTTTTTGCTAGCAGGGTTTTCCTATTTTCTTCATGTAAAATTTAGGTAAGATGTAAATACATGTTATTCAGAGATTTTAGCTTAAACTTGAGCACAGTCAGAAGCCATTGGCCGCAGGGGCAGATCAAGGATTTCAATGGTAGGAGGGATGGGGGAGTTGGGAGAGTGATATTTTGCCTGAATTTGGGTTTGTTTTCTAAAAAAGGACAGATCAGAGCTATATATTATACCAGTCAGTGAACATCAGAACTGAATGATATTTCATTTTCGTGTATCTACGATCTATGGTCTGCTAATTTTAGTAGAGGGGGGCAGGGGATGCATGAGTCATGTGCGCACCCCTGTCCCTCTGGATCAACTAGTGCAGGTCTCAAAAGATGTTATAAGCTGTCTGTGGAGTGGTTTGTGGGAAGTGACTTGACAATTTTACACCTGTAGGGAGGGTTGGAACTGACAATCGACAAATTTATTAGTTTAACTTGTTTTCCAGTGAATGTAAAATATGTAAGTTTAAACAAATTTAATCATTATTTCTATATAAATTAGCACCAGAAACATTATTTATTTTATGCCTACCAATGAAATATAGGGAAATATCAGTGAGATAAAAGTGATAATACACTGTTTTGAATCAGTTAATTACCATTTTGATAATACATGTTTGTGCCCTAACTATTGAATATTGAGTATTAATCCGCTTTTATAATTAAAGTATGTATGGCAAAATTCAATAAATATTGATAAACTGTGTAGACAAAAATAAATATTATTTGATGAAAGTGTATTCAGTTTATTTCAGCAGAAGTAAAGTTATCATATGTATTGGAGATTGTCTGCACTTTTTTTGTGCGGAGTAACCAAGGTACACATTAACTGATTTGGGGCTCACCATGGGGAATTTATTGAAGGCCCTGATTAAAAATGTCATAAAAAAAACCATTTTTGACGTGTTGGCATAAAATAAAAAGAAAATTTGTTTGTTTTTTAGTGGAAGATGGGAATTTATTTCATCTTGTGAACACCATATGTTGATATTTTCACTCGTGGCTGCGCCACTCGTGAAAATATCACATATGGTGTTCACTCGATGAAATAAATTCTCATCTTCCACAAAAACAAACAAATATCCTCTATGTAACCTTTTTGTAAGAATTACATTTTTTTATCAAATACATAGTCCAGAAACAAACAGGACTGGAACCTGGAACTTTATACATTTTATATTAGCCACAGGACATTTCTGGTACTATGACTTCATAACTAAGCTGGCTAAAGCCATGGAATTCAGTTTTCACAAGAAAAAAATACATCAGTAATAGTTTGATGTATTGAAGCTACTGGACATTATCTTACTCTTTGACATCACAACTCGTTTTCACAATCTGACATTTTGCTGCCATTGTGTGAAGCTGTTTCAGACTAAATAAAGAATTTCTTTAGAATGCTACACTGCTCTTGTGAACAGTCATGATTTCAAGTTAAAAACAAACCAGTGTTTGCTATATACATAAACCACTGTAACAGTTTTACAAAAACATTACATAAGCATCTACATGTAATAAGGAACTGACTTGAACCTCTGCCATTATTTCAGCACTTGACTTAAAAACTTTTCTACAAATATTCTCAAAACACTTCAAACTAATGGTTTAGGTGTAGTCTAGTAACTTATAAAGCTAATATGCCAAACTAACAACTTCCTCACTTCCTTCTCAACAAACTGTTTGTTTAAATACTGTTGTTGCTTTTATTCAGCCCATTTTTCTCCTTGGCAGACATTGCAAACATTCTCTTTTCTCAATAATTCAAATAGCATGTAATTAGAATTAACCAGTCTTATCAAGTCTTGTTTATACATAGAGGCCTACTTCCAAACCTGCATATATTTACAAACAAATTACATCTCATTATATACCATTCAAACTCTCTTATTCTTCTAACATGGCTGGTTGCTGAGTAACTTGTCAGTTACACAATGGTTCCTGACTGCTTGCCAACAGGGCAGCAATCTAGTAAATGAATGTGTCTCATAAGCCTGGGAGGCTTGCACCTTCAGAAGGAATGGAACTATGATGAATGTATACACACACATGCTGTAAGGATAAACTAACATGACCTATGCGAAGTAGGAACTGCTGCAGTAGAAAATTATTATTCAGATTGCATAAATAGATAATCCCCCCCCCCACCTCTTCCCCTCACCAAGAAAAACAGTAAATGATACGTATGTTATATATCTGCTTATCAGTTACAAACTAAAAACACTTTAGCCCCATTTCCTCAGCCTCAAATTCATTCTTCAATTATTTTATTTTTTCAATGAGAAAATACATACCTAAATCTGACATGGAACTAGCCCTAGAATTACTCTGTGAATCACTCCTAAAGTCAGACTTTGAATCTGTTCTTGAATCTCCACAAAGACTTGATTCGCTAAAAAAATCTGCCCCTGAGTCAGTCTTATAATATTCAAGTGCCGACAGTCTTTCTATGCTACCCTGCCGGGATCCCTGGGGCTCAGACTTGGGTGAGCTAGCTGCCAATTCTTTCTGGCGTACTTCCAACACAGAAATGAAATCATTAATTTCATTCACAATATCCACAAACTCATCAGAAAATTCTGTACTTGGATGGTTTTTGACACCGGGTTTCTTATAATTTTCCATAACTCACTCTTTCAATGGATTAACCACTATTTCAAAGTATAATTCCAAAAATTTAAATATATTTTTAGGAAAATGCTCCCAGCAAATGAAAAACTATCTTCTCACATTCTTGAACAACTTTCGGCAATTTAAACAAGATCTTCTGTAAAACTAATAAATCAAAGCCAGTAATAGTAGTATTTCAAAAGTCTTGTTGCAACCTCTTCACAAATTATATCCTCTATTTCCAAGCCTGCAGATTACATAACCAAAAGGTACAAGATGTTAAAAACAGCTGTTTCAATAACTGCAATAATCTTCTGAAGTATTTCCACAGAAACTAATTTTTTCAGGTTTTTAAGAGTTGCAGTAGGATAGATGTTCAGTTATTTATTAGTCATAGAGTTTAAGAAAAAGATGTTTCTACACACTTTTTTCATTCATAAAGCACTTGGTATAAAGACTTCCTTTCAATGGATTATGTTATGAAATAATAATATCTTTTATTATACTTTATGCAGCCACTTATGGCCTAATTCCGTTATATAAAAAAGCCAACTTATTTTTCCTTATAATTACTGGAATTCCATATTAATTACCTCCACTTAATCAATTTCCTACTACTTAAACAGCATATACCACATAATAACTAAATGGTATATTTATTTTTTCCATTCTCAACATAGCAAAGCCACCTTACACACACATGGGTCAACAACTTGCATCCAAATAGTTTCCACTGATTTTGTTTCTAAAAATAGTAACGCAAGTCTATGACTGGTTCCAAAATCTTTCTTTGATTCTGATCACCAGTCTACCACCAGGAAATATTATCTATCTTTCCTAACACTTAAATTCTAATAAATCAAACTTCTCCCCTCATATCCAGAGGGGGAGAAAACTTTCTAAAAATGATTTAATTCAATAAAACTTGAGAAAAATCCATGATAAATCTAGAGGAAGTATACATATTCCACCCAGAAACAGGTTTATATTGGAACTTGCTGGTAGCTTATCATCCTCACAGATAAGAGCAACTCACAATCTTGAAATCAGCAGAGTATTTTCTGAGGTAATCGCTAATATATGCACCAGCTGTAGGGTATAATTACTGACAAATCATCTCAGTTTGTGAGGAGAAGTTTTTGCTGAGAAATCAAATGACTTAGCTGTCTGCATGTTTATTTGGTATAAATTTTTTCTTTGTTTTTATCATATTGGTTAATATCATCCTTGTTCACTAATCAAGGTATCCTTTCTACTTTAAGACACTGATATTCTGATGGCACAACAAACCTCCAAATAAAAATGAGGCCACAAATGCTTCTTAAATAAGCCTATCTTAATATCTTAGTTAAATTTCAATATTTTTTATTCAGTGAAACAACATAATGATAAAAGAAATTGATCGTCAATAACAACTAGTCCAAATTTGACAGTATCAAATATAGTCAGCGATCTCCCGAGTGCCGACTTAGAAAAATCATATAAATTTATGTCATGGATACCTTCCCTGTTTGTTGCATACTGTGATTTTACAAAAGGACTATTAAATTATCATAAACAAATACATGTAGGTACATGTAAGATATGGTCCTCTAGCTAGGTTTGCTTTTTGAATAGAAGCATATAAACACTGAAAATTTGAGTTGGTTGTAACACCACTTACACAGTATTCTGCTCAATTAAGTGGGGTTTGTTTTTAATCAGTGTAGGGTTTAAAAGAAGGAATAAGAAAGAGTTGTAACTGTTAAGCCAAGTTTTAAAGATGACTGAATGGATAAATTAATGTAAAAGCAGGAATGAGAAGCAAAATTCACTGCTATGAGTAAAGGTTTGTTTTCTTATTTGATTAATTTTGTAATCTTGACACAGCTCTGTTTAAAGGTTTGTTTATATAAGTGATTTATCATAAAAATATGCTGTTAACAAACAGATAGTTTACTGTGAGGTTCAGACCAAACAGATGGCACTGACCAAAACATTTGTCTTAGGTGATTGTGGTTAAAAGTGATATTAGGTAGGCATTATTGAGCAGATTTATATGTCTAATAATGTAATAATAGCAAATTAAAAGGTTTGCTGTGGAGAGAAATTTAAAGATTTTAATTCCAGATTTATAATTTACATTTGTTGAAACCATTATTCAAGGGGCTGTACTCCAGATTTGATATAAAACTATTTTTTACATAAATTAGATATCTAGATGCTGTGAAATTATAACAATATGATATTTGACTTCAAAACTGATTATATAAGTCAAAATAGAACAAAAAAAAATATTCCCTTCAGCTTGATTTGAATTTCATGTTAACAAAATTTTTCCAATGCTTTTACTGTCGCCACTATCACTGCAACTGAAATAACAATTTTTTACTTTAAATCTTATACGAAATATTTATACCGTGGCGTTACGGTATAGCACTAAGAAAGGAAAAAAATCAATTTATAATGTGATTATCTGACTTATTTTTTGTCAGTAAGTTAGTTTTTAAGCATTAGTCATAAATATTACAAGAAACTTATAATACAAAAAAACTTTCTTTTTTTTTGTCTGGAGCACAGCCCCTTGAAAGCAACTAGCTGACTCCAAGAATTCAGCTTAATTGTTTTCCTAAATCAAAGACAAGTTAATATACTATGGATAAAACGTAATATTATGCTTCTATTCACCGTGAAAAATGAAGAAAAAAATTGTAGTCGCCAGGACTTGAACCCATCCCTCTTTAGACAAGTAAAATTCAGAGTAGCAATCTAACTCACTGAGCCACAACATATTAATACTACTACTACATCTCAAATTTAATAATAAAACAAAAAGTCCACACCTTGACTAAATAAGTAAATTTTTAATCGATAGAAGTGTGTAAAACTTTTGTATTTTGGAAAGATAACTGTACTGAAAGTATGAAAGGGAAGTAACTGCTGTGTGGAGTCTGACACAATATGTACCAAGAGAGGTGTAGTCAATAGACCAATTGCCTAAGTACATGTAACTGAATTCTTTGAATATAAAATTTACATCATTTATTCTTTTATTTTTTTAATTTAAACACGATGTTCTTTTATCTTTTATAAGATGATTATGTGTGCACTTCTTAGTAGTTCTTATTGATAATTATTAAAAATGACTAATAAAAAAATAACCAATCATGTTCTGTTGACGTATCACATACTCCTCCATCTATCTATGACAGGTCACATGCTCCCCCATAGCTCTAAAATACATGTTAAATGCATACCAATACTCTCTGCAAGTGACTGACTACTTCCTCACTTGTTTCACAGGTGAGGGACAAATGACCTACATGTGTGATGCATTGTCTGGGATCAATTATCACAGAGAAATTTTGCTGGCCCTGATGGGGATTGAACCAGGATCGTCAAGATTGACAATACGATGCTCTACTGATTGAGCTAGCCGGGCAGGCTCAATATCTCTACAAAGATCAAATGTCAGTAAATACACAGGTGTCAGTTCTGCAGCCAAAGGCAATTACATGTACACGTCACAATAACACGCAAGGCATCTGACAATAACCCGAGAACCAGTTAACTCCAGGAGAACAGACTGGGCTTACAAATTCAACAGATTCAAATATCATCAAAAAATCTGAAACAACACGTAATACAATACGTAATGGAAGTTAATGATAAACAAAGTGATAATAAGCAATGAAGCAAATGCATGACAAAGCGAATGTACATGTAAAGGTGTAAAAATGAATGAAGCTTATGTACCGTTTTCCTCATCTGTGAAAAATCATAACACTCGTCAAGTAAAGTGAGTTTGGTCAAATAAATGAATGATATACATGAAAAAATGTTACGTTATTGAACGCCATGCCTATGGGGGGGGGACCATTGACCTTTGACCCCGTCTGGCGGAAAGAGCTCATCAAGGTGCATGCACCTGTGAGGTTTGGAGGCTGTAGGTGGAAGGACTGCCATGTTATGGTCAAGGTTAAAGTTTTGTGACAAAAAAAAAAGACAGACCAAAAACAATATGCTCCCTCTGGGTGCATAAAAAATATCTAAGTCTTTTGTAAATGAAATTAGTAACATCTAGTTTTCTTCAATAATGGTGTAATTTCAGAAATACAATACCAAAGGGAGACTACTCTATTACTGCTATACGCATGTAAATACCAAGAATTAAAACTGATATAAGTCTGAGGTTTTTTTCTTTTACATGGGAGTCTGAGAAGGAATATATGCAAGCATGCTTTATTCTGAGGTTTTTCCCTTAACATATGATAATACAAGCAAGCTCTGAACAAATAGAAAGTTATCACATTACTGGAAACTGGATATTTCAAATGTTTAAACCCAAAAGTTTTTTTCTTGTTTAAAAAAACAAATAAATCAGAAAAAAAATACATCATAATAACTAGTGCTGAGACTTAATGAAAACAAAATTTTAAGACATGTTTCTGTTTAAAATTTTTAAGTTATGTCAAAATTTGTTGTAACCCTAAAAAAATTATGACGACAAACATGCATTATCAAACAAATGCTGTAACACTTAATTAAACGAAATCAGCTTTAATTTTTAAAAAAAAAAACAACATATGTCTCCAACCATGCTGAAGGTATGCACAACTAGGCTTGTTACTGATCACTTCTGTGAAGTCTGCATGGCTCAAATCTGCCTAAGGGTCCAGCAGAAATTGAAAAGTTTATTTCTGGTAATATTTCAGTTGAAAATCATTGAACCAGAAAAGGATGATGAAATGCCTAACTAAGCTTGCCATTGATCACTTATCTGAAGTTAGGCTGAAATCAGCCAAAGGATATTATAACTTTTTATAAGAGATAAAGTTCAAACATTGAACAATTAATGCTTAAGGGCAATAACTCTGCTGAAAATAAATGTAATGGAAATTGATAAGGATAAGCATAACAAGGCTTAACAATGTCACTTCTATGAGGTTTGGCTGAAATCCAGCACAGGCCATACGAGAAATAAAAAAATGATACATAAAGGGCAATAAATCTGCTGAAACTCAATAAAACAAAAATACTGACAACATACACAACAATGCTTGGCACTGAAATGTATGAAGTTTGGATGAAATCCATCAGGTGGTGACAGATGAGTTGTCAGGAAAAAGCATCTGTAAAACTGAATGCATAAAAAGCAATTACAATGTACTTTAACTCCACTGAAAATCAATGAACTGGAAAATGCCAATGATATGCACAAAAAGACCTGGCACTGAATGTATGTGTGAAATTTGCCTGAAATGCTTGTGTCAGGAGTTGTCAGGACAAACTTTGTGATAGGCAGACATACAGGCAGCATACAATTAATATGTCTCCCTCAAATGTGGTGGCAGGGATAATACTGGTATTTGATTAAGTTGAATGTGTATGGTTCATACTTGTTACTTATGTGAAATGTGAGAGCAATGATTTGAAAGACACAAGTAAATACTTACTTGTTAACAGTTGTGTTTATAAAAATAAAAGTACAAGATTTGCTCATCAAAATTGATGATCAATGCAAATATCTGTACAAAAGATATAACATTTTCATGACGTCCAGGTTAATATTATTTGCAGGTAACATTTATGTTGTGGTTGTTAAGAAGAATGATCTTAAAAGATGGTCAGCATGTATAAAAACAATGTTTAACTTGAAAAAAAATAAAAAGAAGTCATGTCATTTCTAAAATATAACATTAAGATAAAACAATACTTTGAAGCAAAATGACCAGCTTTCTTTGATATCCACAAATGGACCAGGATCATTGTTTGTTCATTTGATCATTCTACTGGATACAAACTTTGCCGAATAAAATTTATTGAGAATGATTTTTCATTATTTTTCACCTAGCATTTACTGATTTTCTATTGATTTTTAAATGTTTTTAGTTAAATTCTTAACCTGGTGTAACTGCCAAAATGTATTAATTATTATAACTATGACTGATATAAATTATGTGCTTACAGTGCTCTAGCTATAGCTACATTTACTGTATGGTGAATAACAAGTGTGGGAATTACATCAGCTACAATGTACCCTCCCAATACAAAATTCTTACTGGAAGTAGAAGAACTAAAATTCACCGAGTGCCTTAATGAGGCTTTCAAAGTTCTATAAAACAAAACTGCATGGTCTAGATCACCTTCTGCCCTTCCAGTGAAGAACTATAATGCTCCATTCTACACAATTACATCATAATGTTTGCTGATGTCAAAACACTTCAGCTGGTAAACATGTGGAATTGCTTAAACATTTTGTGAGCAAATAAATATTCTATTGTAATATTTTCATTTTAAACTGGCATTAATTAAGACTGGCAATCACACATTATAAAATGAACAATAACCATGTTTTAAGGCCTTTATTTTCTGAAAAATTGCTTTCAATATTGCATGTATTTTTTCTTATTTCATTGCGATGACTCACCAACCCTTTCACTGATCAGGGGCAAGAAAATGCTATCATTTTTTAAAGACGCCAATCTTATAGCATATTATCAACTGTCATTCACCAGGGATTTCCCCAGGTGACTTTAGCACATCGGTGCCTATGCACTTAAATTTCAAAATCTAAAAACTGATGCACTCAAAATTCTGTTAGTACTTAAATATTGCACAAATGTTTCTTTCACTTGTCTGTAATTTCATAGCCTTATTACACTAGCCCACATGTATTACCTGTAGAGAATATCACCCTGGGAGAATACACTGCTATTTTAGGATACCTTATATTTTGATCCATAACATGTTTTGACAGCTGACTTAAAAATACACAAGAACATTTTGTTCAAATTTTTGTTGGATCTGTATACGTACGACATATTGTGTCTCAATCTTTAATTGGCTCCTAAATACATAAAATATAATATAATATAATATAAGAAACAACCTTCAACATTGAGCAGAAGTAATATTCCATAAAATTCTCCCAATTGATATTCACATTGCTTCAATTTACAAGCTTTAAGCAGGAACTACACCTCAGTGTTTTTTCACGTCGACCACAATCACAGAGGAAGCATCTAATTATGTGATACAACTGCTTGAATTCTTTACAGTTTGTTGATGAAGTTGTGTTGTTTAGCCTTATTATCATACAAAATGATGAAAATAAAGAAATTATTCTCCAATGAAAGAATTATCTGTGAAGAAAACCCACAGAGCTGCATTTCTGAAGGGTGGTACCCCTTTCTGCACCCACCCCATACAAATAATTAGAGCTTTAAAATATTCCTGGGGCTGCATTTACCAAACCTCCATAAATCTTTAAAACATTTGTCTTCACTTAGCCTTATTAATTTGACGTTGGTGGTTTGACCCATTTTATAAACATTTTTTCTATTATTGTCAAACTGTTATGCCTAATTTTAACTGTCATTTTTGTGAACGGAAAATTTAGCGGCAATATTGCCGATGGGTTTGGTCGTTTTTTTTCTGTTAAAATCTAAATCATTTTTGATTTACACCAATCATCAATAGAACACATATTTAATTACCACTAAAAATCTACATTAAACCTATCGTTCAAAAAGGTATTTGCTATATACTTTCCATTTGCACTGCGAAACTCTTTCTGCAGCGAAATGTCGCATGACGTCACTGTAAAAATAATGATGCCATGAAAAGTGGTAGGAAAATCACTGTGTCTCACTGGTAAATGGAGTTCACTTATTAGAAATGGAAATTTTCACTACAGTACGCTAAGCGCGGATTTTGCAAAACCCGCGAATGAGACTCATCGCGGACGAAAATTTGCACAAAATTTGTCCGCGAGACCCCGCAGACTGAAAATTTTCACCACCGTGGACATAAATCTACAGCAGTAAGAATTTCCCCCGCGGAACGCCGCAGGGGTCAATCACCGCAGATCACGGTGTAAACTGTTGGATTTTACAATTAATTATTAAAACTTTACTACTTACTTTGTAACTCTTGTTTTTCTTTTGTTATTTGATTGGGTAATGTACGAAATATATTCGACATCAGGGTAAATAGTTGTCGTCGTATTGAATTGGAAAATAGAGTAGATACGCAAGTTCATGGTTGTGAAAACCATTTTAAGTCAAATACTGAATAATCTACAGCAATTATGAAAAAGTAACAAGAGACAGCAATGAAGATGTCAACTTGTGTATCCGTGTCAATTTCTTCTAAGAAAAAAACTAGGTACAGACTTTCCAAAAATGAGAACTGAAAGTAGAGTGTAATCATCGCTATTTTTAGAAAAGCATGCAGCATTAGATCATATGATGTGGAAAGGCGGTAAAATAGTGGGATTTTTTTATGGAAAATTACTCAGGCTTGCTGTCAAAAGTTAGCCCTTAGAATATCAACCAATAAAAAAGATGGTGTTATAGCACGTGTACTAGATCATAGGTCATGGGAAGTGTGACCTTTGAGGGTAGATTTCAAAACAGTGTTATGTATCAAAGATAAGGCACCATAAATTTAAAGTCATCATGTAAAATTACAACACGTTGAAATTTTTTATAAAATAAACATTTATTTTTTGGAGCTATAGTCATAATGACCGCCGCGTTCCCCCGCGAGAAACAGGTAACTGATTTTATTGATAACTTAAATACAGTCTTCGTTTTTTTTGTCCGCGGTGGAAACAACTGGACACCGGGGATTGCGCCGGAAATTAGCCCTCTCATCGCGGACGTCCGCCGCGTTTGTCAGCGATAAAAAAATTGTCTGCGGTGGTATCGCGGAAAAGGCAGAATCCGCGCTGAGCGTACTGTATGTACACTAAGAGTTAATAAAATATACCTGAAAAAGGACAGCTATCTAGAACTGTAGCTATTGTTTACCTGTGCACCATTTACCTCATTCCAGCTATTTGGAAATGGCTGACTATATAGCTGATTAACGTTACTATTACAATTTAACTCCAATTTGATATCTTAAATTGTTCATTGAAAATAGATATTTCAGGAACTTGTATAAAAAGAGTTTCTCTTATAGTTAATGCTGGACATTTTTCCCAAAATATGCTAGTCATCACTCTCAATGACTTCTAACTGGGCATTTTCCATGCATAAGATTGCAACTTGTGGTTGGACTTGGAAAAAGATAGCACCTATCAAAAATTTTCTTGATGTCTCTTTGACGACTAATTAGTCGGACTAGTCTCCACTCTTCATTATTCTTTCATGTTTCTTAGTGGTACATTTTTTCGGTAAGTGACGAACACAACTCACTGACACCGCGTTTGATTTTATTATTATTGTTTTTATTTGGTAATTGTCCCCAAATAGATCCCTAAAATGCTGAATAACCTAAAATCCTGGACAACAAAATTCTTTCTTGCAGCTACTTTTGCTGCAATTTACGTGTTATGCATCTTCGAATAAACTTACCATTTAAATAAGTGCATCTGCTTTTTATGATGGTGATTGTATGGTCAATATTTGGATGAGAAACAAAAAAATATTTATTCTTCTGAAACCGGAAGTATGAATCACACCGGTGTAATCGTAAGAAATTATATTCGACACGGAAAATGAAAGACGAAGACAAGTGCATCTTTTGCAAAATAACACGTGGAGATGATGAGAAGACAGATATTTTACATAAGGTTAGTAATTATTTCGGCGATTATATGCCCAGGTTTCTAGGAGAGGGGAAATTCGTTGCCTTTAGGCTACAAACCTCTATATTTATGATACGCCCTAATTTCTCCCTATTAACGTGGTTACTTCCCCTTATATGTAAACTATTATTTACACACATATTATATCAGTGGTCCACTGGTAACGCGCTAGGCATGGGCCCCAGGGGTCGCAAGATTGAACCCCAACTCCTGCATTAACATTTATTATTAAGACGTTAAACCGAGGACCCATGTATCAGTGCTGTACACTAAGCATGCTAAATGACCAGGGGTGTCTCTGGAATGGGATGCTTTCTTTATCTTGCACTATCCCCCACAACATAACTTATTGCTGCATGGGGTGTCAGTCGTTTTGGCAACTGGTAACGATGATAAATAAACTTAAATAGAGAGAAGGTTGTCATTAGTACGCTGTCATTCAGTTATTTTATATTATCAGATGAGCTTCATTTTTCAGTTATCGAGAAAGTGTATGTAGTAGATTATGACTAACTTACTACATGTCTGTCACAATTTATAATTCTAGATAACATAAAAACTGTTGAAATTGCAAACACAAATGTGTCGGTAAATTTTTGATTCAAACAAAACATGTCACAGTTTAAATTGCGTAGAAACTGGAGTAGCCTAATTAATTTGGCGTTGACGGTTTGGCCCATTTTGTAGACGTTTTTTTTTTTTTTTTTTTTTTTTTTTGTTATTGTCAGACTGTTACACCTAATTTTAACCGTCATTTTAGTACACGGTAGATTTTTTTTACATTTGAAAGAATCTTCGGTTAAACTTAGTAACGACCATCTTTTCGAAAGACTCCAAAACAACAAAGACTTACAAGTGATTTACACCCATATAAAATTGGCTGATTATTTCTTGTTCAAATAAGTTTGAGTACATGGATCACACTTCTACTTTGTCATCGGTTTTTGCATTCATGACGCGTACCAGTGAAAAAACAAATAAAAAAACAATCACTTGGAGTCAAGTAAATGATTTCAGACGAAGTTGCCTAGTTGGTTATCTACCAGTGTTTTATGTGTCCTAGGAATTACAATAAATTCCTTATTATTTTAAAAAATATTCTATTCCCTACCAGCGTCAGAAAACAAGTTTTTATCTGCAGGATGACAGGTTGGTCGTTTTCAGGGACATTCGTCCTGCCACGCCGCATCACTATCTCGTAGTGACCCAAGAACATATCCCAGATGCAAAACAACTTAAATATGAACATTTAGACTTGGGTAAGTTATTTCAGTCTTTAAGGTCTTCTAGAAATATACCTGCTTTGGCGGATGAACTTTCTGTTTGTTTAATTACAGCATCATTTACAGCTTTGTTAAAAAATGAAGGGAAATTAAAGTGAGTGACACTTTAAACCAGATTGAACAAGGTGGCCATACAACATAGTATATGATGTCATTTAGGCTATTGCGAGCAGCATTATTTAGACTCCATTCTGAGGAGAAAACTGTTGTAAGTATTTTATTTCTTCACCTCTTTTAATGGTATTTAGCACATGCAAAGCGGAATATTATGTCCTAAACATTGGCTCTGATGATTCTTTTGTCAGATGTACAGATTTCTATAACATTCGGGAAAACTGATGCGCTTTTCGCGATAGCAAACATATTGTTACGAACTCTTTATTTCCCAAATGTTCAGAAAAACTGTACATCTGACAAAAGAATCATGTATGTACATCTGTATGTACAAATGTAGGACACAACTGTCCGCCTCACATGCACTATGCCCCGTATATATTGATGTAGAAATAAAATACTAACAGCAGTTTTCTCCTCCGAATCGAGTCAAAATAATGCTGCTCGCAATAGCCTAAATGACATCATATATCACGTGGTATGGCCACTCTGTTTGAAGTGTCATACATGAAAAGAAGGCATGAAGGTAATTACCTGTGTTTAGTTAAATTTGAATGATTGAAACGTTGTTTTTTGTCATGAAATTAAGGATGTACATGTAGCATCAAACATTTTAACTATTTCTTTCAATCAATTTCACAAGTTTTTTTTCTTGTTTCTCTTTCAGTTGAACATATGGTTGAAGTTGGAAAATGTGTGGTGCAGAACCAAGGTGGTGATACAGATGACCTGCGGTAAGGATTTCTCATTATGAACATTCTGAATTCTTATTGTTTAGTGAAAACACTGATCGTATTCTCTCGAAAATATATTTGAGAAAGACAACGAAATGATCAGGACATGAGAAAGACATCGAAATGATCAGGGCATGAGAAATACAACGAAATTATCAGGGCAGTTTGTAGGTTACAACAGTCACAATTTTCCCACAAAATCCCAACTCCTACTGTTTTTGTTTATGATGCATCTTTCTCATTGCCTAACTTTTCAGAACTCATTTTCTGAAGCTGAAAGACTGATTTGGATTGCCTCGGCACTGGCTAAAGTCATTGCTTAGGATTTTACTGAAGTACATGTAGTGTCATATTGTTTTCTGGAGTTGAAATGTACAACTGGAGTTGTCATGCCATATAAAAAAAACAGTTAGCCTGCTTTTCTGAACAAAAGATAGAACATTTATAATAGAAAAAATATAACTTAAGAAAGGGAATAAAAGAATCATCCATGGAATGTTTTAGTGTTTCTTTTTTTTCATTTCTTTCAGCAACATACTTTTTATTCTTGTGAATAAATTAATTTCATAACTAACTACAAGACTTTATTCTGCAAGTTCAGCATGTACTTGGTCGAAAAATAACAAGTTCGAGTAAATGCTTCTTACTGTCATTTTCTTATTAAATATTCTTTCATTTTTCTTTCCAGCATTGGTTTCCATTGGCCGCCATTTCACATGATATCTCATTTACATCTGCACGTGATCTCATCAACCAATGAGATGGGATTCATTGCAAAGGGCATTTTCATGGAAAGAGCATACTGGTTTGCAAAGGTAAAAGCCAACCCAACGTCATATAAAAGTGTAGAACTGCTTATGAATAATATTGCTAATCAATTTGTTTTTCTTTTAATCTATTTTTATATTTAAGGTAAAGGTAAGATTGTGACTATGTTCAAACTTCTGTTGTTCCAAACTTCATGTTGACAGGGCCTTAATTGCACCTGATGTTGAGAAGTGCATATGATACTGAAAAATGATAGAAAGCATAAAGAGTAGCAGACCGAAACCACTCGGCATCAGTCTGTCAGAACATTGTTCGAATCACAAAATACATTAAAATAAATACACAATGAGAAACTTCATTAGACCTCAGATCGAATATAAGTCACTAATTGGTTCCGGTAGGACAAGGTTGTGAAACATTACATTAAACTATGCTGTGGATATTTTGCTGGGTACAAGATAGACACGTTAGCAGAAATAATATGCACTTTAACGAAAGAAATTTGAGATAGCAATTTAGAGTTATACAAACTGATTGTTTTCTGACATTTTAAACTCGTTTTTTTTTCAGGTGGACTGGCTTATTGATAGACTGAAGAAGATGAAGCCCGATGACACGTCTAGTGCTAGTTAAATATGTCGCACGTTATACATGTACATTATTTATGTATCGTTGTCTTTACTTAATGCATGCATATATTACAATGGAAATGTGTGTGCATAAACATGGAGGTGTATATGTTCATTTGTTTTAAAACTGTGACTATCATTGTTTGTTAATCATGCTTAAATATGTTTATGAAATTGTAAATATAATTATACAACATTTGAATTCAGTGTTCTTTTTCACTTTTTTCTTTTCAAAGACTTTGAGAAAATTTTAGTAAATAAAATTGTAAGACAAAAAAGTGCAGTTGAAAGTCAGATTGAAAAAACAGGAAGAAGCTAAAAAGTTGTGTAAATAATATTAAAATTACATATAAACTTTCCATCTATAAATCAAAAACCTTCCTTCAGTTAGTCTAATTGGCACAAATGGGAGACGATATCAAAATGTTGTTTCCATTCATAATCCTCCCTACATTTTACTGACACACACAACATCTTTACAATTATCCCCACTGCAAGTATTTGAATTATTTTATGTTATATATGCCTTTCTACATACTTTGTTCAGGCTGTCACTTTATATTTACATGGACAGCTTTTCACATCACAGACTTGATTTAGCCATGTCAGTAACGCAAGTTGTACTGTTAGTGTAGGAAATAAGGCCTAGAAATATTTGTTGATTAATCAGTGCTCTAAACTTACTGATTAATGATAAATAAGCCCGCCATTTCATTCAACGTGAAAAATATGGCATTTTATATACTAGAAATAATGAATACAAGTTTGCATTTACTACTGTCTGCACTTTGTATGCCAGTGAAAGACCCTGATCTGTTTTATGTCTTTATAATTATGTAAACTCATCATCTTATGAATTATTGAAATTCACATGTTTTCAATATGTTAGACAAGAATGCATTTTAATGTGATATTTCATAAACGCTGTATAAAAACATGCAACTCTAATTTTTAAATGGCAAATTTGTCATCAAATGAAAATTCTTCGTTGATGATTAGTCAGAGGACCTTCGTCAAACATTTACGATACTTCCCACGTTGACAACGCCGTCATGTGATTTTTCTGACATCCGTAGATCAGCGAAGATTGTGACTCGATAACGGGATGTTGTATATGAGTACCCTCGGATATATTTTCTCCGACCTTGTACCAGATCAGAGCTTACATACTAACCAGTATGGCTCGTAATATTATTCAACGTTAAACACACCAGATAAGCGCATTTTACTCGTAGTTATTATAGAAGAAAAATACACAGGTTGTAGGAAAACTGTTCAATTCTAAAACATTGATAACCAGAGCAGCTTTTTGAAGATAACGACTTTAAGTAATATTTAATACATGTTTACGCTGCCATTATTTCTTATGAACAGGTTATTCTGAAGCATTAATGACATCATCAACCGTTCATTGACACTATCGAGTTTAAACACTTGTCAAAAATAGACTTAACGATGGACAAACCACCAAGTGGCTTAAATAGGTCATTAAAAAAACACAGAGGAGTTTGGATGTGGGATAACTCTCAGCCTGAACTGTTTGCAGAGTTCAAAGGTCGACCGTCAGATATCTGGGTATGCAGCTTTCCGCGATCAGGTAATATTGTATTCGTTTCTAGCCATTTGATTTAAACGTACAAAAAGGTCAAAAGGTCGAGTATGCATGTACATCCATAAGTATCATTGCTTTTCTGTCGTCATTACATTTCATAACCCACCACAGCCGCAGAAAACATTTATTTTACCATCTCTGATTTCCGTCCAAATATTTGTCCGCTCTGTATTAGTTTCATTTCTTGTAACAGTCTACAAAATGGCCCGGTTAAACCGAACGATTTTATTCTAACGATTCGTGGTAAGCTCGTTGTGAAAATTTCATTTTCTTTATTTCGAAACATCAAGTTAACCTTAAAACTTGCAGGTACGACTTTAGTTCAGGAAATAACCTACCTGTTGCAAACCTCCGATTTCGAGGGAGCTGTGTCAGTACCTCTTGATGAAAGATTTCCGTTTGCTGACGTGTTTAATGAAGATCTGCCATTTTACAAGGGTGAGACAATGCACTTATTACAATATTCAGGGGTAAAAGAACTTAAAGACATTTGCCGATCCTTACTTTTTAATTTAAACCTGAACTCTGCATTTAAGAGTCAGATTTGTTGATGGATATGAACAGTATACCTAACCAAGAAATTCAAGGAAAATATAATATATTGCACCACACTACGAGAAGAGATTTTAAGATAAGAAATATTTCAAACTGTATTTTGTGAATATGAAGATAAATGAACACCATTCTGACTGAATTACACGATATAACTACTAATAGCAGATCGTTATTTAGGAGCAGTTTTAAATCAGATTCAGTGAACACAACTGATTCTTCTGTTTTCTTACCCTCTTCCCTGAGAAAAATGGGTTGGTCTTATTAATTTTGATTTTTATGTATACAGGTCTAGCGGGACTGGAGCACGCAGCATCTCCAAGGATGATCAAAACTCACTTCCATTATTTTCTACTTCCGGAAGATTTAAAACGAGGCTGTGGGAAAATGATTTACGTGTACAGGAACCCGAAAGCTGTAGTCGCTAGTCTGTATAAACTTCTGAAGTTCTTGCGAACACCAATGGCAGATTCACTGGAAGAATTTATTGAAATGTTTTTGGAAGACAGAGGTCTGTGTGATAAATGTGTTTGGTTAATAATGCATTATCAGTCCTGATCACCTCAACATAATGTACATTTTCTGTGATTTTAATACAAACTCACATTAGAAGTAATTCAAATTTTTAACGGAGAGTTTAAGTCTTTATTAAAGGTAGCATACAAGGTAAATCGTTTTACAGCCCGGCTAGCTCAATCGGTAGAGCATCGGATTGTCAATCTTGACGATCCCGGTTCAACCCCCATCAGGACCGGCAAAATTGTCTCCCAATAGGTCATTTGTCCCTCACCTCTAAAACAAGTGAGGAAGTAGTCAGTCACTTGCGGAGAAATCGGTTAGTAAACTGGTTGGATACCCAGGAACACTGGTTAGGTTGACTGATCGCCGGGATATGACTGGCGTTAAACCACAAAACTAAAGCATCTTTTTAAGCAGTTGGTCGACAATAAACGTTCGAACTAAAAACATTTTTATCTTTGTATTTCAGTTTATGGAAGTCCATGGGCAGAACATGTACGTGAGTTCTTGGAACACAAAGAAGATAGCAATCTTCTAGTCTTACAGTATGAGGACATTGTGAAGGTATATTTATTGGTTGTTGCAGAATATCTCGTTATAATCCATAGCACTGGTGACCTTTTCTGCTTACTCCTTGATTCTTGACCGAAAATACTAGTTTTCCTAATGATAAGCCGAACTATATCACTTTGAATACAGTTTAATGCTGCAAGATAAACATATTTTGAAAGAAGCATCACGTCACTTATTTTGTTGGAACAGTATTTAATTTGTTCAGTTTTCAAGAAGTAAACAGTCAATCGTCCTCTTGTTCGTGTAAATGATGGGCAACTCGATGAAGCAACAAGCACTTGCTTCATTAATTTTAGCTCTGTCGGTTCGCAGTTTGGTTGAATTGGATTTCGGTCTTAAAAATTTCAGGACAAGATAACAGCAATATGTAAAATAGCAGAATTTCTAAATCGTGATTTGTCTCCAGACGACATTGCAAAAATAGTTGAACATACCAACAAAGAAACCATGAGTAAAAACGCAATGGTAAACTTTGCTATCCAGGAAAGCGTCTGGAAAACTGACAAATCAGAGGGTGGATTCATTAATAAAGGCAAGTTGGATCATCAGTTTTCTTTGTAAATAAGCATTCATAAATAAGAAACTCCATGCAGTTAGTCTTTCATCATGTTCATATTTCTACATATTTTCTGTTTGAAGTATTTCGTAGACATGTGTATTTAGACATGTGTATTTTGTGTATTTTAAGCAAAAGGCTTATCTTTATATTCTTGTTTTAGCGCCACTGTCGAAGTTTCACATGTTTTACTTGTTTTATTTATTAAGATTACGCGCTTTCAAAATGCTTTTCTGTACTTTTTAATGTCAAAATTTCTAACAACGGCACTGACTCCTTGGAAAACGTTAATATGCTCGCAAGTGAAGGAGCAGTGGTCAACGGGTAGAACATCATCAGATCCGCGGTTGGTTTTTTGCTAGTGGATGCAATTATCAAATTATCTCAAAACTCAATTGACGTTATGTCGATTTTAGGTTCAACCGAAAACTGGAGAGAGGTTATATCCTTGGATCTTCAACAAAAGATTGACAATATGGTTAAAGAAAAACTCACCGATGCAGACATAACCTTTGAATGACGTCTGTATTGTCAGATAAGTGACATACTGGTAACCAGATCTGACATGAAAGCTACATACATTACGTCTAAACAACATTTGATTCTGATAAAGGAAGTACACCATCCCATGAATATCTGATGCAGACTACAAAATTTATCTTCGATCGATTTTGTAAGTATGTCCAGGCTCAAATACTGCTTCATATCGCAGATACAACGGATGGACTGGGCATTCCTGCAATACTGAAGAAATTTCATTCTGTTGATGATGATAATGATTGCGTATAGTGCTACTGACTATTTGTGTTGATTTTTTTATCCTTTAAGTTAGTTTTTTTGCAGGGAAAAAACAAACAAACTGTGATATTAGAACAAAAAGTAAGACAAAAAAGAAATTTTCATTGAGTAAGAAATATCTCTTTTGATGACAAGATACTTACAACTGACAATTGTAAATAGTATGCATCGTAACAAATTATTTACAGTATTCCCTTAAATAGTGTAACAAAAACAATTATAAACTTATTACCAAATGTGCAGAATTCCTGTTACAGAGATCATACTGTAATACTGTTTTGTTTTCAAACAGAAAAGAATGAAAGAAAGAACAGTATTGGAAAAGTAAATACTTTGCCATTTCCAAAAACAACTACCTTTGAAAGTGCAATCTTTAAGTGCAGCTACTATATATTCGATATATTAAAAGAATTATATATGACACGGGGAAACAGGGCGCACGGCCATTTGTCACTCTTTTGAAATAAACTGAACTTTTTGGGCAATATTCAGACTATCAAATTTTTCTTTTAACTTTGCTTTGAATAGGACATGAAATTTGTCGTGTTTAGCTAATTTTCAGTTCAGTTTATTTCTAAAGGGTGACAAATGCCCGAGTGCCCTGTTTCCCCGGGTCATATGTAATTCTTTTAATGAATCGAATGATCTTCATGCCTTGTCTAGCAAACTGATTAAAGACACAATGATGTATTCATCAGAATGGCTCGTTTTCTTTGGGAAAATATGGATGATTTTGATAAGTTTTGAATTTGTAGAACCTCAGTCCTCTGTCTAACTGTTGGAGTCTTTGTGCATCCAACTGCTCTAGCTCAAAGTCAAAAACTGATATATTTTCTTCTAGTCTTTCTATGCAAGATGTTTTTGGAACAACCGCCATATTCCTCTCCAAAAGAAACCTCAACAAAATTTGAGCTGGTGTACGTTCATATTTTCTGGCAATATCTAGAACAGTTTCGTCTTCGAGAAGAACAACTTTTTGTTCATTATCGACAATATTCGAAACCAGTCGTCCAGGGGCGCCAAGTGGGGCATAGGCTGTACAGAATATCTGATTTTTGTCACAGAAAGATTTCAACTGATTTTGCTGATAATATGCATGGCATTCAAACTGTAGATTTTGTGGCTTGATCCTACCATTAGACATGATCATTTGTATTTGCTTCTCAGTAAAATTTGAAAGTCCGATAGATTTAACTTTTCCCTCCTTTACACTGTCTTCCATTGCTTTCCATGTCGCATTTAGATCGTAAGCTTGACAATCTAAAGTTCCGTCCTTTTTCAGTGGTTTATTATCTCCGTCTCCACGATTTTTCAGTCCAAATGGCATGTGAATAAGCAACATATCAATATATCCGGTCTTAAGATTGTCCAAAGACTCTTCTAATGAATATCTGACGTTATCTGGATGCATGTGAATCCTGCTCACTTTAGAAGTAACGAAAAGCTGTTTTCTGCTAATTGAACTGTGACGCTCTACCGCCTGAATCGCTTTCCCAACATATTTTTCGTTTCCGTACAGGTGAGCTGTGTCAATATGACGGTATCTGAAAGTAAACACCAATATAAACTCATGTAACGATGGATTTTCAGTATATGTCTATGTCGTATGATTAGAAAGCAAAGGCATGTCTCCCATGTTTTTTTCTTCTTTTTTTCTAAAAATTATGCTAAATTCTTAGCATGATATTCGGTCAGGTCTCTTGTTTGAGCACAATATATGAACACTGCGTTGGCATCAAGGATCAATCGCATTAAATGGCTGAAGTGTGTCATGAGAATTTATGCAAATTCTGTTGTACAGGAGAAGCGTATCACTGTTCTTAAAAACTGAGGAACTGTCATGCCTCTAAATACAGACAATATTCCGCTATGCTGAGCAAGGCTCTATATTTCTAACTCGCTGAAACAACGTGTTGATGACCTAATATACATAGGACTCAAAGGTCAAGCAAAATGAAAATACATGCTGCCCAAAAACCGTATGGTTCTTCTTAAAGAAAACGTGGGTGGAAGTTTCAATGGATTTCTGCCATCCGTAAGCGACCGGAACCTTTCTTATGGTCATAACTGATGACTGCAGTCTCTTTCAAGAAATTTACAAATATGAGCTGTTACAACAAGGCTGGAATCAGCATTTACCGTATTTTGGATATTGAATGTGGTTAAATCAGACAATGGTGCTCACTATGGATCCAACCATCACAAGACGAAAGTGCTAGGAACATTTTAATGATAAAGTACTCACCCTAAAATAATAGCTTTCTGTATTATTTCTTGACAATGTTCATCCTTCAGAAGGTATGTTCCCACGCCTAAACGTGGCATCTTCGCGCCATTATTGAGAAGTATTGGTCTTAAGAGAAACAAACTTTGTGTCATATTTAAGCACTGTAATAAAAGAATAGAAACATTTTAGTTTTATTATTTTTCGACTTGAAGCGTGCTGAAAAGCAAGGCGCACTTTCTCAGATTGAAACTGTAGAATTCCTCACATTTTTATCAAGAAAACGATTGTACCATGTAGAGGTAGAAATACATGCTTGCAGAGAGAATAATGGAACATGAGATTCAGCAATGCAACGAAACCTTTGTTCAACTAAACAATAATATAAAAAGTTGTAGTAAGTGTGTGGTAAATAAAGTTTGATTTATTGAACTAAGTTGATCAACCACTGAATTGATATTCATGAACAAAGCTGAAACATAATAATAATTAATAATCTATTATTTCAACAGGGTGAATTAACAACACAATAATGTTTATGACAACATAAAAACTTATGTTAAGTAAAAGAAAATGTATAAACCATAGAAAGGATGCCAAGTTATAAAGATTATAACATCATTTAACCAGGTTTCCGTCACCCAACTATAAGAGAAAGAGATTTGATTCCAGTATTGATGGGAAACTTAGTTGTAAAAAGTGCTTTAGATTCTTTTATACAATTGATAAAAATTCTAACAAAAACAACAACCTCAAATGAGGTGGTGATATGACTGCTACCTCAAAACCAAGTCGAGTAACAACATGGCCATGATATTGAACAGACCAACAATATTTCGAAACAGTGACACTGACCTTAACTCCCGTGACCCCATTAATAATGATGGAAACAATATAATTATGCTATCTAATAATAAACTCTTTTTACTAGAGAGTAATTGTCACTAAAGATACAAAATCAAGATGAATATTCTATTTATAGTCACAATGACTGTACTGACAACACAACTCGTTTGCTGATGCGTATCCCAGAGAAATTTATTGATACGATTAACAAATTTGAAGTATGACAAGTATTCTCAGTACAGAAAACGACAAAACCTCTGGGAATTCATTTTCCCCCTAGAAAATCAGACGTACTCTCCACACAAGGAGATTCGTTTTTTTCGTACATAGATATTTTCGAATCTTACGCATATTCGCACCAGAGAATACTTAAACCTCAATAACCTGAATAATATAAACCGCTAGATGGCGGTTACACCAGCCCCTTAATTGTGGCGCATAAACCAGAGACACAATTACAAAGTCCTTTAACATACAAATTACTTAAACAAAACAAATGATTGTCAACTTTTAAAAGCAGAGTCATTTATCCTGCATATTGTTCTTAGTATTCAATAATCATGTGGTATTGTCAAACAGCTCTGAAATTTACTCATCCATTTCCAAAAGAACACATAGTTTATCAATTGGACGGACCAGAATGTTTGTCGCAGTTTTAACCTTAACTTGTCGCACTAAACCATTTCTGTCTGGGATTGTCTCTTTAACTATTCCCATAGGCCACGAATTTCTTGGCGCACTCGTGTCGACAATCAACACAATATCTCCTGTTTTTAAATTTCTTTTTACGTCACACCACTTTTGCCGCTCTTGAAGAAGCGGCAAGTACTCCTTAGACCACCTTTTCCAGAACAGCTCCGCCATATATTGTATCTGCCTCCATCTACGTACACTATAATTGTCTGACCTATTGAAAAGCCCTGGAGGTAAGTTTGGTAGTAACTTTAATGTCAGTAAATGATTAGGAGTAAGCGCTTCTAAGTCACCGAATTGATCAGAAATCCTTGTAATTGGACGGCTATTTAAAATTGCTTCAATTTCACACATGAGTGTTAGAAGGCCTTCGTCGTCTAGAATTTGCTCTTTCAAAGTACTATTCATTGCACTTCTAACTGATTTGATAAGTCTTTCCCAAACGCCGCCATGATGAGATCCAGCCGGGGGGTTAAACTGCCATTCGATACCCCTTTGTAACATGGCTTCATGAATCTGGGCAACATTCCATTCAGATATTGATTCTCTTAGTTCCCTTTCGGCCCCAACAAAATTCGTTCCATTGTCCGAGCGCATTTTAGAAACCTGTCCTCTGCGTGCTATGAACCTACGTAGGGCGTTAATATATGAACTAGTGTCCAATGAATATGCTACTTCTATATGAACCGCTCTACTTGCTAAGCAGGTGAAAATAACACCATAACGTTTGACGCGGCTGCGCCTCAATTTCACCTCGAACGGCCCAAAGTAGTCCACGCCAACTCTGGTAAACGGTGGCTCGTCAGGCTTCACACGATCCTCTGGTAAGTTTGACATTTTCTGTTCTCCTACCTTGGACTTCTGTCTGCGACACATAACACACTTTGATATTACGCTTCTTACGGCCGATGGTGCATTGATCAGCCAGTAGTTTTGTCTCAGAACAGAAAGCATGTGGTTTCTACCGCTGTGTTTCAAGCTGTTATGAATATGTTGAAGTATTAGCATTGATAAGTGATGTCCCTTTGGCAAAATAATTGGATGTTTACTTTCAGCAGGTAAACTAGACTCATGTAAACGACCTCCAACCCGCAGCAATCCATCATCCAAATAGGGGTCGAGTTTCCTGATACTACTTTTCCGACTCACTTGGGTTTCACCTTTCTCCAGTAATTTAATTTCTTCTTTGAAGACTGTTCTTTGAACATACATCACAATAGCTCTTTCAGCTTCTAATAAATCATCAACTGATAGTCTGACTGATCCTTCTGGTTTAACGACCTCATTTTGAACTCTTTGACGCACACGCTTACGAAGCTCACGACGACATTTTAAGATCCAGGCAAGTCCCTTTTTTAACTTATACCAGGACGAATAGTAATTGATCAATTTCTCCATTTCCGCAATTTCTGATTCACTGTCTTCTTCACTCTTAACACTAGTGAGGTTTGTCTTTATTTTCTTAACTTCGGGATCATCCTCACGCAGCTCGAGGTTCTTCTCCTGAAGTGACGGCCAGTTTTCTTCTGTCAAATTTAAGAATTTAGGTGCTTCAATCCACCTTTCTGTCCAAAGTGAGTTTTCTACAGACAGTCCTCTGGAAGCAATGTCTGCGGGGTTCAACTTAGTGTTAATATATCGCCAATCACTGACGTTTGAGCCCTCGTGTATTATCATCAGGCGATTTGCTACGAATGTATGAAACCTAGAAGTCGTGTTTCGCACATACCTTAATACTGACATACTATCAGTCCAAAACACTGACCTGTCGATTTTCATTTCTAGCTCATCATTTAGCATTTTGTTTGTACGCACTGCTACTGTCGCTGCTGTTAATTCCAGGCGCGGTACAGTAACCTTCTTCAAAGGTGCTACACGTGATTTGCCGATGACAAATGAACAGTGAATCTTATCGTCTGTGTTCGTCATTCGCAAGTAAGATACGATGCCATAACCACTTTCGCTAGCGTCAGAAAAGTGGTGAAGCTCTGTGTGCTTGATATCACCAAACCCAGGGAACTTGAAACATCTGTTCACTTTAAACTCAGACACCTTCTCAATATCGCACAGTATCATGCGCCATCGCTCGACAAATTTTGGTGGTACTGGGTCATCCCAACCTAACTGTAGCCTACAAAGCTCCTGTAGTAGTAGTTTGGCGTTCAGCATAACCGGAGCTAAGAATCCGAGGGGATCGTAGACGCTACTAACAACTGATAAGATGCCTCTTCGAGTCAGCGGCTGATCTTTAATCGCCAAGACAAAGCGAAATGTGTCTGTTTCCGCACACCAACTTAAACCCAACGCTCTGTCAATAGGTAAACTGTCTTGATCTAGGTCTAAATCCTTGGCAAGGGCAGCTCTTTCGGTAATTGGTATGGAATTCATTACATCTTTACTGTTGCTTATCCACTTGGAAATGTTGAAACCTCCACGACTCAACAGAACCTTCAAGTCATGCAGCAAAGAAACTGCTATTTTACTTGTTGAAACAGACTTCAGGCAGTCGTCAACATAGAAATTATTTAGAACAGTGTTTACAACATCTTCATTAAACTGTCCCCGACAGTCCGTGGCAGTTTTCTTCAGCGCGTAGTTCGCACAGCTCGGCGAAGAGGTTGAGCCAAATAAGTGTACGGTCATTTGATACTCAATAACAGGTTTACTTGTGTCCCCTTCTTCCCACCATAGAAATCTCAAAAAGCTTCTGTCTTCTACTGGAACAAGAACTTGATAGAACATGCTGTCTATGTCTCCCATTATGGCTATTTCTTCCTGTCGAAACTTAAGAAGCGTTCCTGCTAGTGTGTTTGTAAGATTTGGTCCCTGTAATAATTGGTCGTTTAATGACGTACCATGAAATCTTGCTGCGCAGTCGAATACTACTCTCAGCTTTTCCTTTTTAGGGTGGAATACACCATGATGGGGTAAATACCACACACGACCATCAGACTGTTTTAGATGTTCCTTTGGAACTCTTTCTGCATACCCTTCTTTAAATACTTTGCTCATGAAGTCTTGATATTGCGTACAAAATTTGGTGTCTCGCTTAAATCTTTTGGCTAGCAATATTAGTCTCTGTTCAGCTTGCTTTCGATTATTTGGCATAGCAACATCTGGATTCTTTAATGGTAAATTTACTGTATAGTGTCCATTTTCCAAACTAATAGACTCTGATACAAATTTGAGGAAGTGTTGGTCCTCCACCGAAGGTTCGAGTTTGTCGTCGATAGCACGTTCGTTAAAGTCATGATTGAACTGATTTAGTACTTGGTCTTCCAAACTTGTTCTAGAGTCAATTCTAATGAAGTTTGCCGTCACCAACTCATCGTCCCTTTCTGACTTCGAGCCTAAAGGCCCATTAATCACCCAGCCGCATGCTGTTTTTACTGCGAATGGTCCGCCGTTAACACTTGGAATTACTTCCCATGGCTCCATCGCCTTTGGAACGTTGATACCGATTAATAGGTCGATGTCACTATTGATTCTCTGTAGGGGTAAGTCCTTCAAATGCGGCCATTCCTGCAAACTTGCAATTGGTACTATGTCCGTCTTTGACACTGGTAAAGTCCTTTGTGTAAATACTGGACCAAGCTCGATGGAGTGTTCCCCGTTTAACGCACTTATTTCTAGCCCAGCGATTTCATGTATATTTTGGACACTTTCCTGACCCATAGTTATCATGTTAATTCTTTTCCTTTTTCCTTCGATATTCAGTTTGTTGATCAACCTTTCTGTACAGAAGGATGCTGTACTTCCTGAATCCAGAAACGCATAAGTTTCAACATAATTGCTGCTGTTCTTTAGTTTTAGGCGAACCGGCACGATTGGCAGAGCTTGCTGTATTTCACTTCCAGCCCCCGTATGAGTTGCAGTTGATTTTGTGTTGATAGGGGAGTCCTGATGTGGTTCAACATGTAATATTGTTAAATGAACCTTGTTACAAATCTTACAGTTCGCTTTTCTTTTGCAATTTGATTTTTGATGTCCAGACCTCAAGCAGGCAAAACACAGACCTTTGTCTTTCAGAAAGGCATACCTCTCTTTCAGGGATAGGTTCGTAATGCCCTTGCAATTTTCTAACCCATGAGATTCTCCACAAAACAAACAAGGAGTGGTAAATGCTGAAACAGATCTATGCCGAACTTCTGCTTCACGTTTGATGTGATGACTTTCCGTAGCACCGCTGTCTGAAACATTTGTGATAAGTGTTTTGCTTATCCCAACTTGTCTGTTCACTCTTGTAGACGATGACAGTTTATCCCGTGAATTTGTACTTTTAGACGTGCTTAAAACTTCTTTGCCATAAATGGGATCTGTTGCCTTTTTTGCCTCCTTTCTAACAAAGTCAACCAAATTTTCAAATTTCACCACTTCTCGTTTGCTCTTAATGTCATAAACTATATTCCGCCACCTTTCATGTAAATAATACGGAAGTTTTTGTACTAGCAGCCTTAAGTTTTCGGAGTATTCTAAGACTCTAACTGAATCTAAACTTTCCACAGCGAACTGGCATTCCCTTAGAAATATCCCAAACTTATCCAAATCTTGCGCCTTATCCGGTTTGATAGGCGGCCATTCAAGTGCCCTTTTCACGTATGCTCTTGCAATAGTGTCAGGGTCTCCATACCGTTCTTGAAATTCAACTAACGCTGCCTTGTATCCACATTCAGAGTTCATATGAGAGTATCCAAGAACAATTTTATGTGCTTCATCTTCTGTATATTGTAATAGAAAGTTGAGACGTTCCTCGTACGAATCCGTGTATGCACACACTCTAGCATTGAACTGTCTAAGAAAGGTATTGTAATCGATTGGATTGCCTTTGAAACTTTGAATTTCAGCCTTTGGTTTGTTCATTATTTTTGTTACAGAGTTCATGTCACAATTCACCATGCTTGATGTTTGTGGAACAGGTATTTCATTAATCTGAGATTGAACATTGACTAATCGTGAAGCAGTTGTTGTTTTATCTATCGTAACATTATTGTCTGTATTATGTTGATACAAGCCATGTCCATAGAATGATTCATCATTTTTTATTTCCCTTTGCGCAGTAGCAGAAGACATGTAACGTTTAGGAATCCACTCAGGAGAGCTTGGATTCAGCACATATTTATTTTGAATGACTCGAGATTCTGTAGGCGGTTCTTCCTTTATTTTGATGTCAGGTAACTTTATTGTCTCCTCGAGAATTTGATCATCCACCATGCTCCTTTCTAAGTCTTCTAAAATCTTAGCACGTGCATCGCTTACTTGTAATTCTGTTTTAATTTCAAGCTCCTTTTCTTTCATTTGAAGACTTAATTTAGCTTCTTCTAACTTCTGTTGCTCCTTAAGAGCAGATGCTCTGGCAAGCAATTCTGCCTTCCTTTGATTCTCTTTCAGTCTGGCAATTGATATGTTACTTGAAATAGTTGAATGTTTACTTGATAGTCTAGAGACGCCACTGTGGTGAGATTTTGTTTCTAACTGTTCATGTGTTTCACTTACAGTTACACTACAGTTATTCAGGAACCATTGTTCTGCCTCGTATTTTACATCTGCATAGTCACTGGTTTTATTTTCAAATTGACTACTATCATTATCCAATTCTGTTTCACTCAATAATTGTTGATACTGTTCATGTATTACCAGCAACTGTTCGTAATTGTTCAACCAGTCTGAATACACGTTTTTTACAGTTCCTTTGTCACTTGTCTCATGTTGCAATAACCCTTTCAACTCTTCGGTTTTAATATCAAGAGCCTTAATCCGTTGTACTCTTGCCTTTGATTTTATTTCTTTGTTGTACTCTAGCCCTTTCTTGGTCAAAGTTCTATTTCTCTCAGTCTCTTCCCCGAGATCTTCTTCCTTTGGATCTTTCCCGTCCATGGTTTCAAATTTGTTAATGATGTACTGACAACACAACTCGTTTGCTGATGCGTATCCCAGAGAAATTTATTGATACGATTAACAAATTTGAAGTATGACAAGTATTCTCAGTACAGAAAACGACAAAACCTCTGGGAATTCATTTTCCCCCTAGAAAATCAGACGTACTCTCCACACAAGGAGATTCGTTTTTTTCGTACATAGATATTTTCGAATCTTACGCATATTCGCACCAGAGAATACTTAAACCTCAATAACCTGAATAATATAAACCGCTAGATGGCGGTTACAATGACCTTCAACTTGGCTCATGTGAACCCTGAGTCAATCCAAAGTGAGTTTATAATAACTTTTACATTTTCCTCAAGTCTTAATACAATACGCCAAATGTAACTTGATCTGTATCCATTTAACTGAGTTTTCCCTTAAGCAACTCCAACTGAAGACATTCTATATGCTACCTTATAAAGAAGACTTTGTACAATAGAACAAGTATAAAATACTTACCTAAACAAAAAAACTATTTAAAGTAACAATGAGTGTAAAAATTCCCTTGCTCTGAGCTGAGTTTGTACTCATTTACCTTCGATTTTTAAGCGGACACGCTACTACGTCGCCATAAAAGCTAGCTGATAGCCAAGGGAGTAGAAGTGCCTGCCGTATTATACCTCTGCTACACACCTTCTCCTCAGATTGTGTCCTCGAATACTGAATATCTGTGGGACTTTTGAAGGGTGCATTACATTGAAACTTGCGAATTATTTAATTTGGGCACCAAATGTAACCCGAAAATTCCACCTGCTCTGAGCTGGGTCTGAACTCGGGTACATTTGATTACTAAGTAGACTCTCTACCACACCGCCATAAAAGCTAGCTGATAGCCAAGGGAGTAGAAGTGCCGTTTTATAACTCTGTCACACTAACAGTGAGCGAACCTCTGGCACAACTGACCACCCAAAACAACCCCAAGTGAGGTAAAGCTTCCAATAGGTCGATTATAACATTGTTACATAAAACTTAGAGCGGAAATCAAAACATAATTTCTAGCTACAGTGAGCGACCTCTTTCCCCCCTGTGATTCAAAATGCAACCCCAAGGGTTTAAGCTATTAACTGTCCAAGTGTGGTTTCTTTGACGAATATAAAATGTGAAAAATATAAAGCAGTTGAAAAATGTTTGTGAACTTATCAGATTACATTTTGGAAGCCTCGTTTGCGAGGATCCATTCCTTTTCGTGACAAATGACCAATGAAATGTCGATTATTTTTGTCCGACAGTGATATTTAGGCAGCGTTCCTACTTTCACTTTACAGTAAACCGAATGTCATGGTGAAATCAGACGGCCTACGACAAAAAATGAGCAGAATAATGTGCAAAATATAAAGCAACTGAAAAATGCCTTTGAACCTATTAGAATACATCGCAGGAGCTGTATCTTTAGTCATTCAAGAGTCGAAACTGTATACCGAGCTTCTTTTTTCAATTTTACATACACAAAATGACTCTTGCCAATGAATGACTAAAATTTCAAGCCCCAGTGATTACAGTTTGGTTCAGAGTCAGGAAGCCTCGTTTCCTTACCTTTTCTTGGCAAGTGACCAATGAAATGTCGATATGTTTTGTCCCCAAATGAAATTTTAGCAGCGATCCCACGATCACATTACAGTAAACCGGACGCCATGGTGAAATCAGACGATCTACGACATCAAATAAGCCATTCAACATAATTCTAATGACCCAATTTTAACTAAACCCTGGTTAAAATGAAGCCGAGATAACTTCAACTGTTGGCATATCCACAGAGTTGCAAAAAAGAATGAAAGATTTTGTACTTATAAAACCGATCAGTATAAACAGTCCCTTTCAGGTTAAACAGCATTGATCTAAAAATAAAAAGGTTAAACATACCTTTTCCTTAAAGTTCAGTAAAATGTAAATATAATTTTAATTCACTACAAATGAACCAAACGTTTAAAAGGGAAATAAATTAAATATCCTACTCATAGTTACATAATGTATCGCAGTATATGTTACTTCCCTTCTCCGATTTACCCTATTGGAATAACGTAAGATATGAAATAATCCAAACACTAGGACTGGAATTTTATTTGTTAAAACATTCAAATAGTACATGTAGTCGTCAACCTTAATAAGCATAAAAGAAAAAAACATCGACGTCCCGTATTAGTTAAGACTGGTTAAATCTCTGAATTTTGTGATCCAATTAAAATAGGTTTAGAAATTACAAGATAATGCATATCATTTCGATTTAGGTCACGTGAAATAGGTTCGACTTAAAGAAGGTAGAATTGATAGAAGATCAAAAAAGGACTGGCTTACATAAGGAGGAAGGTTGCAGTAAAAAGTGACACCCTTAGTTATATACCTTAAGACTTAAGTTTATTTATATTTCTCTGTGGAAAAATAGCCGTCGGTATAGCCTACATTTTAATGCTTCAAGTGTTGAACCGCTTTTATAGATCTGATATTTTTTAGTTTTAACCTTTAAGCCTAATTTTAAACTGCATATAACCCAGCGGAAGGAACGCTTCGATTAACTTCCTCTGCAACAATCATATCATTGCTTTAATCACCAAGGAATCCCGATTGCCAAAATTTAAATATAATGGCAGATAAACAGATACAGTTTCAGTTTATATTTATATTATCTGTGCGTTTTTATGCCACCGCCATAAAATGGGGGTAGGGAGCATATAGTGTTACCCCTGTCCGTGTGTGTGTTCGAAAAAGTATATACTTCGTGTGCGGTTTATAACTTCTGCATGCAGGATGGGATTTCAAAATAAATGTGCACACTTGACCACCATAAGTAGACAACGTGTCGCGTGCAAGACACAGATCCCTAGGTTAAAGTTCAAAATCACAGCAGGGGATCGAACTTTGTGTATTTGTCAAACAGTCTTAAGTGCAGATGGAGTTTGTACCCGGTCCATAACTTCTGCATGCATGATAGGATTTCAAAATAAATTAGTACACTTGACCACCATAAGGAGACGACGTGTCATGTACAAGACACAGGCCCCTAGGTCAATGGCCGTGGTCACAGTAAGGCACTGAGCTTAGTGTATTTGTAATGTATGCTTAAGTTTAGTTGGAGTTCGTGTCCGGTCTATAACTTCTGCATGCATGATGGGATTTTAAAATAAATTGGTACACTTAACGATGTGTCGCGCTTAAGACCCAAGGTCAAGGCCACAGCAGGAGATTAAACTTAATATATTTCTCTGCTCCATAACTTTTGCATGCATGCTAGTATTTCAGTACCAGTTGTCACTCTAGACCACCATAAGTAGAGGATTCCATTTTTAGCTTGTCTGTTATCGAAGAAAAAGTTGAGCTATTATGGTTAGTGAACCGTCCTCGTCGTCAGCGTCTTACAAAAAACTTTAATGTAGCTGATTATTCATAAACCAAAAATAAATAAGACTTTGAGTTTTGATATTTGGTGTGTAGCATTGTCTAGTTGACATCTGCTTTGTTGATTCAAATCAGGGTCAATATTGGCCCGGCCTGGGGCTTATATATTATTAATTTATTATATAGTAAAATCTTCTCTAAAACCACTTGACAGAGAGCTTTGTAATTTGATGTGAGTCATTCTCAAATAGACATCTACTAACGTTGTTCATATTACATCCCTGAGGTGAAAATTAGCACCATCCCAGAAGACCATTGGTTTTTTTCAAACACTTATATAGCAAAAAACTTCTAAGGGGAAAACACAAAGCACAGAACTTAACTATTTAGTAATGGGATGGGTAGGTACTCCCCCCGCCCCCCTCCATGCGGCACCAAACCACCACCCCCAACACACACACACACACCACCACCACCACCAAAAGAAATCACCCCACTACCAACAAAAAGGGGTCTTTTAAATGTAGGTATCTGCCCACCTCCACCAGACTCCACAGATCACCCCCCCCCCCCCCCCTCACGAGAATTTTTTTTCTTTCTTCTTTTTGTTTCCTTTCCTTTTTTCTAGATAGTATGTACTTGCAAATTCTTTTACCAACCCTTTAAATTCTTTTTATTATTTCTGAACCTGCATGCTCATTTCCGATAACTACAAGAGACGGGCATTACATTACTAACATTATTATCTTTACATTACTGATCATGTTCATATTTGGCCAAACAAGTTGGCTTCCTTTAAAAAGTAAGCCAAAGAGAGGTCAGCAGCTGTCGTCACTGAAAGAATGAATCTACATGTATACTTGTTTCCAAGATCATTTTGAATTTTTTAAACGTTCTGTGACTTAAATAATTATAAAAACTAGTAACCTAACTATTATTAATAGTTAATACCTTTTTAGGCAAAATGACCGAAACTGACTATAATTTAGTTATTTCAGATGTTTTTATAGTGGCGTATCTATCATTTAAATAAATGAAACAACTTAAGATAACCTTTTGTATTTCATACTTTGTAGAATCTTGGGGATCTTCTTATAAGCCCCTAAGGCTTTACTTCCCCCTCTTTTACAACAATGCATGTAGTTGTTGAAGCCAGAACTCCCATGTTAAACGGCTTATCAAGTTTTGTTTTCCTTTTCAAGCTTTTATTACACATTTCTTAGTCCAAATATTTTACAAAATAATCAGCGATAGTATCTGTTAAGCTGGACTAAATATTAAAAGGGCGTAAATTTGATCCAAATCGAGTAAATGGACTTGTCAAAAATGCTCTGAAATTCGTAAAAAATATTTACCATTTTTTCATGACCATGGCTAAATATTAATTTGTTCAACAGGCTGATGAGTTTCTCAGAAAAAAATGCATTTTAGAATTTGTAGTTTTTAAAAAGTAGCATGCATTATAAGAAATGCATCCCTATAATTGTATTTTTTGTGTTTAGTTAAGCGAATACAAAAATTATTCTGTACGTTCTGTTCATAATGGGCCGTTTTTACCATGGCCGTTTTAACCATGGGCCGTTTTGACCCGATGTTAAATTTTGGTTTCGTTTAAATAAATTCGTATTATGATTCGGAGCATGCGCATAACTATCTTCGTAGATTGGTTTTCATGATTTTAGGCTTAATATGAGATCATTAACTTAAATTTGATACGCAAAAATGGATGCCGCCAGCAATTAAAGCCAACACTGTGGAGAGGTCTGATGAACTCTCCAATAATGCATGTATCCATTGCCTTATAACTTACATATATACACCATAAATACGATAACGCAAATATTTACCAACTAAAAGCTTATGTTGCGGGGGCATCCGTGTCCTATTGACACATGTCTAGTTCTTAGATGAAAGGAACTGGTACGATTAAAGTTATTGTATGTCATCATTTTTGTTGTAAACTATGCAAAATTTGGGACAAACGAGCGATGATATGTGCCCAACCGCAGACGACTGGGCGAATCCGCGTAATCAAATGCAGATTAAAGTGAGACGTAGAAGGTGAACAACTATAAAATGTCAGCCTATAAAATTAGTTCACCTTCAGAGGGGAAATAGTGAGACAACCGTCGGTTTAATAATGATGAAAAGTGTCAAAATGGTAAATAAAGAGTTACGATTATAACTAAATCTTGTACGATGTTTTAAACAAGTATGGAGTATTAAAATGATTTAGTCGCATACTACCTCATACGCGAAGCTACAAAATGACCCTCAAGTCATGGTAATTGAAAGTCAATTATTTTTTAGATTATATATATAAAAAAATAAAATACAACGATGGTTCAAATAAAGAATATCAGTTTATTATCTTTTAAAAGCAAGTGAGGCGTATACAGTCGAAAAGGCGAGGCTGTACACTTACGTCTGTTAAGTAAAGTAGATTAAAAGAACCATAACTCTAACTTTGTTATTTTCAGAGTAAATATTCTTTGTTGATAAAAGATATATAACAGTGTTATTATTCTTTGTCAACATTTTTCAAAAAAATTAACATTTCAGGACATTTTACTGTAACTCTTAATATTTTTACTTAAAACTTTAATGATATTTAAATGGAATTTGCAGACGATAATTTATAAAATGACTTAAAACTGTAGAACACAGAAGATGGTTAAATGATGATTTTTCATATTAAATGTTACCACAATCATTGCCCTTTGTTTCTTATGCCAAAATGCTCTTAAACACCAAAGTGGACCAAACACCTAAACCTTTCGACTAGGAAGCTTTCTTTCATCCGCACCTTTTGATAATGTTTAAAGTCACTGGCATTCTGTGTAATTTTATGGCACATCCATAATCCTTTCCTGAGAACTTCGTACCTGGCCATTAAGCGTTGCATTTGTTTTAAGTTACATGAACTAAGTATATGACTTTTACAACTCTCTCTCTCTCTCTCAACTCTTTTGATGGTTTAGACCTGAATCAATTCGAGGAAAAGGTTAAATCTTGCACTTTGCCCAAGAAAGCGTCTGGAAAACTGATAACCAGAGGGTGGGGTGGATTCATTTTTACAGGCAAGTTTGACCGTTAGCTCACAAGTGTTCTGCAGTGCAGTAATTCCTAAACTGAATATATCAAAACAAAAGCTTGAAACGTCATTATGATCTTGTTTTAACACCAGTGTTAAAATTCAACAGTTTTAACTTCTCTATGTTCTGAGTTTACGTGCTATTAGTTCGATCATTATTCCAGATTGCCTTTTGCTGTATACTTCACGTCATTAAGTAAGTAAGTAAGTAAGCACGTGGAGAATTACTGGTATTGGTCGAGGTTTAAAACTCTAGTCGCTGCATCGAATCCTACCACGGGAGAGTCTCCAGGACTTTATGAATTCTAAACTTTCCGCATGAGTACTAAATAGAACCCAAGAAGCAGTAATCAAGTGGGACTGAAATATATATTCTGTGACATCCTTTGAAGGCCTAAATGAATTACTGTAAACAACATTAAAATTGGTGGAGAAGTGTCGAGAAAAATATTTGTATGAGTGCAGTTTAACGGCGTTTTGGTTTGATATAGGTTAGCCTCGCACCTAAGAAGAGGTTCCCGCTCCATAATTTTGCAAAGCCTGTTTTGTAATCGATACTAAATAATAGCGTAACCCGTTTGATTTGGTTAAAGTGCCACATGAACTTGGTTTTATGTATAGAAGCTGTTTTCTTCGAAAGTTCCCATCCATTCAAGACCATTTAAGCCCGACTAATCAACCTAAATTATCACAGTTGTATCTTATTTATGTGCATTTCAGGGACGATATGGTAAAAGAAAAACTCGTTTGTGCAGACATAACATTTAAATGACGCCCGTATTGTCAGATAAGCGGCATACTAGTAACCAGATCTCTACTAGTAGCTGCTGAATGTGAAATTGGCAACATAACATTATCAAATGGGCCGATTCATCTCCCCTGAAAGTCCCATCGGTCCATTGTTTATGTATGGGCACATGAGTCCTAGTAACGTAGCCGGGACCCTTAGAATGCATTGGAAATTTCTATGACAGTAAGTTAATAGAATATGTCTGTTTTACGTGCATGTTAGGGCTACATCCTTAGCATCTATGTGGGTGCAATGGTCTCTGTTTAAAACTTTGTTTTACACAACTTCATGTAGCACGATACAACAGACAACAGATCAATCGTAACAACTCGGCCTTTTCCGAAAACTTCGTAAAAATACTGAAGTCGCCCGAGGTGTTCCGAATGACAACAGATGGACCGGGCATTCCTATAATATCCTACATGAATGATATTCCATTATCCCTGAATAAAAAACAAAACTTTATTCACCGGTATATGTTCCTGATACAAACTTATATGTAGCTATAGTTATTTATGGCTATAGATGAGCATATATCGTTCTGATCATAAGCTAGCCATATCTAATGACATGAAAATCTCAGTATATATTTTCTTGCACAATATAACAAATATAAAGAAATCTGTGATAAATAAAAATAGATACCGATTAAAATATGACATTTTTAAAAAATAAAAAATAATGGGAAAGTGATACATAAACTACACCTTTATACATATTTCACTTATATGCACGTCACTGACCATGTCTCATCAGAGTATACTGTTTTTCTTTTCATTCAGTACATAACAAGGGGCCATATCAGTTTTTTTTCGACACAACATCTAAGAAAGATTCCAGTCAAATTCTACGTTCAGATAAACAAAATTTGATCAATACTTTGGGTCATATAGACAAAAACTAGTAAGTGTAAAAAAAAAAAGTTCACATCTCTGTGGCTAAGTAATTATAGTACTACTGTGATAAGCATGTTTAAAGTGGGGGATATACGTAAACGTCTGGAATATACTGCCTTTAGTTGCATGCTTTGTTTTAATGAAATGTTTCAAATTATGAAATGCCTGTTAATCAATCAAAATGGCTCGTTTTCTTTCGGAAAATACGGATGATGCCGATATTCTGTGAATTGGAACATTCTTGTTCCTCTATTTAACAATTGGAGTTTTTGTGTATCCACTTCTTCTATTTCAAAGTCCAAAACGGATATATTTTCTTCCAACCTTTCAGCCCTAGAAGTTTTTGGTATCACCGCCATATTACGCTCTATAAGAAACCTCAACAAAATTTGAGTTGGTGAGCGTTCGTACTTTTCAGCAATATTTAAAACAGTTTCGTCTTCAAGAAGATTGCATTGCCGGTCTTCATCTGCTGTCATATAAACCGGTCGTCCCGGAGCGCCAAGTGGAGCATAGGCTGTACAGGATATCTGATTTTTGTCACAGAAAGATTTCAACTGATTTTGCTGATAATATGCATGACATTCAAACTGTAGATTTTGTGGCTTGATCCTACCATTAGACATGATCATTTGTATTTGCTTCTCGGTAAAATTTGAAAGTCCGATAGATTTAACTTTTCCCTCCTTAACACTGTCTTCCATTGCTTTCCATGTTGCATTCAGATTGTAAGTTTGGTAATCTAAAGTTCCGTCCTCACTCTGTGGTTTTCTGTTTCCATCTCCATGATTTTTTAATCCCCATGGTGAGTGTATAAGAAGGAGATCAAGATATTTAGACTTAAGATTTTCCAAAGACTCTTCTAAAGAGCTTTTGACATCATCTGGATGCATGTAAATCCTGTTCACTTTAGAGGTAATGAAGAGCTGTTTTCTACTTATAGTACCATGACCTTCTATGGCCTGAATCGCTGCTCCAACATATTTTTCATTTCTGTATGAGTGAGCTGTATCAATATGGCGGTATCTAAAAGTAGACACCAATAAAAACTTTAACAAACGATTTTGAATTTACACAATGCAGTTACAGATTCCATCATGTTCTAAAATTTATTCTAAACGTCTTTTAAAACCTTGCTTGATATTTCATAAATTTGTTCAGTTTGTGTAAAAATTAACTTTTATAATATTCTCCAGTAAAATATTTTTTTTACTTCTGTACAAAGTCCATTGGCATACACTAATTTGTCATATAAGGCATTCTTCTTTGTATGGATTCGAAGTGTTTTCTAAGAAATTGGGAGTTTTTTTTACTTTCTTTTATTCTGAGACAAAAGTGCCTGGAACTATAAAAATGTTAAAGAACTCACCCTAACATAATAGCCTTCTGTACTATTTCCTTACAAAGTTCACCCTGCAGAAGGTATGTTCCCACGCCTACACGGGGCATCTTCGTGCCATTATTGAGAAGAATTGGTCTTAAGAGAGATGTCTTTTGTATCATATTAAAAGCGCTGAAACAAAAGAAGTATATATTAACACATTTCCTAATACCTCATAATACCTCGAATACGGATATTGGTAAAATAAGTTTCAGCTAAAAAAACTGTTACTGTAACAACATTTACATAATAATCTTCTCAGGTCACAAACCCGTCGCATATTAAACTTGTTTCCTCAGATCGTTAGGTCTTTTCCAAATACTGTGGTCTGTCACAGACTTGAAAAATAAACAGTATAACGAAACCTCGAATTCAAAGTAGTAGTACATGTATCAGCTTTAATCTATATATCATCGAAATGAACATACCTTTGTTCTATTTCAACTCAAAGATCGCTGTTCAACAGTTAAATAAATGTTACTTAGATTAATTCGATACAAATGAATAAAACGAATTAAAGGGAAGTAAATGCCTTATTATATATTGCTGCTCTTTTACAGAACGTCCTACTCGTTGTTACAATCTTTCTGAGTTACCTCCCTTGAATTGTAAACACCACTGGAATTCTTGTTTATTGTTAAAGTAAAGGTAGGTTAGTTTAACATCTAACATCTGTAGTTTAGAGTCTAAACTCTTAAGACTATAACCTCTTCATTTTTATTAACCCAGTTCTGTTCCTTATAAGTGGTACTACTGACCCTTTCCCATGTCGGTTCTTGAATGTGTTGAGCTTTGGCGAATTGATGATTTTTTTCAGAAAGAGTTTACTGATGTCATTGCCCCCCTTGTTTATCAGCTTATAATCCTCTATCATGTCCCCATGAAACCTACGGTATGCTAATGTTGGAATTTCAAGATCTCTAATCGTTCCTCATATTATGACAAGTGTCTTACTAATCTGACAAGCTCTGTTGCCTGTTTGTGAACTGATTCAACAGAATTGATATCTTCCTTGAAACAGGGCTTTAATTTACATGTTAATGTAAATTAAAGCCCTGCTTGAAACGAGAACGTCAGATTACGTTACCATATGACCGACGACACGGGAAAAGGGCACTCGGACATTTGTTGTACTATTGAAATAAATTGAATTGAAAATCAGCAAAAAATAACAAATTTCCCGTCCTCTTCAAAAACAAAGTTGAAGGAAAAAAATGATAGTCTGAATATTTTCCTTATTCGGCCATATTCGAGATGAGGTGTTTTTAATGATTAATAGAGTTTACGAAAAGATTTCACTGTATTTTGAACCATCAACCCTGTAATTTTGTTTGTCTAGTTTATATTATTGTTCATGTGTTGCCTAAATTTCAAGTCTGTGTCAAAAGTAACCCCGTGATCTCGTTCTGTATCACTACTTCCTATTTCCTTTAACTTTCCAGTTTCTTTCATTGAATTTAAGAAGCCTATCACTCCATGAGCTTAGTTTGGCAGTATCAGATTTAATAAATTGAATAATTTGATGTCATCTGCAAAAGTCTTAAAGTACCTTGAATAGCTTCATCTATGTCATTGATGAATAGTTATTAAATAACCAACAAAGAATTATTTTGGAAATATCAAGTGGCAGTTAAGCTATGGAGAGAATGTAATACACAGAATAAGCTGAATATGTCTGACTAGGATGATAGAACGTTAGAGTTTGAGCCATTTCGACGTTTTACATGTTCCTTGAAGGAACAACAATAGGTTCATGAACGCCTGACACCGGACCGTTAAATCTTAAAGGCAGTATTGGTTTGGTATTTTTATGCCCCCCCCCCCCCCCCCCCCCCCCCCCCCTCCACCCCATCGAAGATGAGGGGGCATATAGTTTTTGTAAATGTCGGTCGGTCGGTAGACACTTTGGTTTCCAATCAATAATTAAAGAACCCTTGATCCCAGGAAGTTTCATTCTTAATACGTAGGTTGTACATGACCAGTAGATGACCCCTACAGTTTTCCAGGTCACCATATCAAAGGTCAAGGTTACAGTGACCTTGAAGACCAAAACAGTTTCCTATCAATAACTATAGAACCCTTGGTCCCAGGTTGTTCATACTTAGTGTGTAGGTTGTTTATGACCAGTAGATAACCACTCTAGCTTTTCAGATCACCAGGTCAAAGGTCAAGGTCACAGTGAGCTTTAAAAGCCAAACGGTTACCGTTACCGATCAATAACTACAGAAGGCTTGGTCCAAGGATCTTCATTCTTAGTTTTTAAGTTGGTCATGACCAGTAGATGACCCTTATAGTTTTTCAGAACACCAAGTCAAAGGCCAAGGTCACAGTGACTTGTATAGCAAAATAGTGTCCGATCAATTACTATAGAACGCTTGGGCCCAGCTCCTCAAAACTTCATAGGTAGGTTGGTCATGACAATTAGATGACCCTGCAGTTTTTAGGGTTGTTAGGTCAAAGGTCAAAGTCAAAGTAACCTTGAAAATCAAAGCAGTTTCAGCTGTATATCTAGGGTCCTTGGGCCCAGGTTCGTCAGACTTAGTATGTAGGTTTATCATGATCAGCAGATCAAACTGTCGTTTTTCAGGTCATTGGGTCAAAGGTCAAGGGTCACAGTAACCTTGAAAAGCAAAATGGTTATCGATCAATAAATATAGAACGCTTGGTCCCAACTCCTCAAAACTTCATGGCTGCCTCTAGGGATTAGGCGCTAGGGGGGCATGTATGTTTTACAAACTTATCTTGTTATCTATGTAGTGTACGCGTACATGCATACTATTAAATATGAACAGACAAGAAGGTAGACAAGAAATAAATTATGGATTTCATTATTCAAGTTCCAACAGCAGGAATGTCCCCTGTTTTGAATTATGCTTTTTATGTTCAGCAATGTTTTATTCAGGTATATCTGAAAGCAATTAATTGTAATGAAATCATAGTCAAAACCTTACGAGACTGGGGCAGATTGTTATTGCAAGTAGTGATAGAATAGAATACCTTCCAAAGGGAATAACGGCTACAGATTTCAATATAGCAATAAGTAAAACATACTCGGAAAAAAACTCTTAAAACAAAGTGTTGTTTTTAAGGAAATGCTTTTATGCTTTTATGAAGCCTGCTTTTTGAAAATTAATGACCAATCACGCTATATTGAAAGTGTGAACAAACATAGCTTTGTCCAGAGCGAACAAGAAAATATCTAACTTAAAAAATATTTGTATAAATGATTTACAATATTCAATGTATGCTACAAACATAACAAATGAAGTTACCCCGTGAAAATTGGATTGTGTTATTCAATACTTTCGATTGCATGTCGTAATATATTGCACAATATAAAGTTCATAAATTCATGTTACGTAAAACGCAACTAAATTACATTCTACTATTTTTAGCTAACCTGAGCAAATGCTCAGTGTGAGCTATTGTGATCACCCTGCATCCGTCGTCAACATTTAACTTTAAAATGACATCTCCTCCAAAACCACTTGGCCATTTAAAACCAAGTTTGACAGAAAATTCCTTATATTGCCTTTTTCTTTTTAAAATTGATCCAACCGTTCCGCTCCATTGCACATAAGGGCTGCAAAAGCTAAAAATAGAAATAAAACCAGTCATCTCCTAAACGGCAAGGTGATGTCCCACCAAATTTCACAGAAATGTTCCTTAGATAACCCTCTATAAAATTGCTTAAAAGGTTCCGCTTCATTGAACAAAATGGCCACTAGAGCTAAAATAGATTTTTGTCAATATTTGGCTTCAAATGACATCTCCTTCAAAACCATTTGGCCATTTTAAACCAGATTTGACAGAAGTGTTCCTTATATTGCCCTTTTCTAAAACTGCTCCAACCGTTCCGCTCCATTGCACATAAGGGCTGCAAAAGCTAGAAAAAAAAACTCAAACAACATCTCATAAACGGCAATGTGATTTTCCACCAAATATCACAGAAATGTTCTTTATATAGCACTCTATTAAAATTGCTAAAACGGTTCCGCTCCATGGTCAGATTTAGCCAAATATAGATTTTCTTCAATATTTTGCTTCAAATGACACCTCCTGACAAGCCGCTATCTCAAAAATGCCTCTGCCCCATGGGTTTTATTTGTATAAGATATGTGATCATTGAAAATCTTCAATAAGAAAATGTAATATTGCATCGGATGTTTGCTTAACAGCAGACCCGTAGCCAAAGTACCCAAGTGAGCGATCCAAGGCCATCATGGCCCTCTTGTTTTATTGTAGCACCAAGTCCCAGTCTCATTTCATTAGATTCTTAAGATGTTAAGAAGCAACCGCAGAAAGACAATTTCTTTCACATTTTTTATAGCGTGACCATCTACCGTCTCGCAGAAGATCACCTAGTTACTTCGGTATTTTTATTACAATCTGTCATGCTAGCTTCTTTCAAAACGACAAATTGATAGCCAAGAAATGTCCGGCACACGTATACTTGTTTTCAAATTGTTTGTTCAGTTTAAATATTGTTTCAAGTAAAAACAGATAGTTTTAGAATAGTCTTTACTTTTTTAACAAAAAAATATCTTTGTCAAATTTAAACCCCGCACGCTGTAAGAAATGTAGCGTTGTGTTTAGCTGTTGTTTCTTCACCTGTCAAGTTTGCTTACAACTGTACTGGAAATTCGTTCTTCATAAGAAAACGGAGTTTCACTACTATGTCGTCAGTTTCGTTTGCAACCAGTGAACAATTACTGAAAATATATTTATAGTCTAAAGTCTTTATTCAATGATTTACAATTTTTCAGATGAAGTCACTTTCTCTCTTGGAGCCAATTCTACTCAACAATGGTTCCAAGATGCCGAGGGTTGGTTTAGGGACATA